>JADBJO010003533.1:0-27500 GCA_016801955.1 Conus betulinus
AATGGGATATGTATAGATGAGGACAAAAAAGCAACAGGGATACGCATGTGATGAGGACAACAAGCAAGCGAGGATGAGCATAAGAGAGAGGAGAAAAAGCAGCAGGGATGGCCTGGACAGTCGAAAGATTGACACACGTTAGGGGATTTTTGTAAGCTTGTCTTCTCTTTGTATACGGACGTAAACCAAGCAACATTTGAGAGATAAACAAGGAATGAATCTGGCCTGTCTATGGCTGGGTCTTTCACACTATTTCTATCGTCAGGTCATTGAGGCCAATCAAGGGCATTCACTGAGTTTGGCTACAGCGACTGTGAAATGTAGCAGTGCTAATCTGAGCTGCAGCTAAGGTAGCTGGGGTGACTAATGGGGTTAGCCTGCTGGTCAAATGGGCTGTCTGCATGGGTCGGTCTTCCTCTTTGGTAGCTGGTGGCAGGTGTTATAATGATCAACAGGGCCCAGATCTCACTGTTAGTTCTCCGAGCTCTGGCACAATGTTTCCTCACTCTTACTTTGTGGACCATCATAGAAAGTGTGATCTCTCCGCCAGTATAATCAGACTTGGCATACATTTTGCTCGGGTGATTTTTATTGTTTACACTGTTATTTCTTACACAGACTGTGCGTAGATTTTTAACCAACAAAGGTAAACAACACAAATCAAGTTACCAAACTGCAAGGAAATGAATCTTCAACTTGTCATGTGGTTAGGTGGTTTAATTACCCTTTTGTGAGCTTAAACACGCACATGCACTCACAAGGGTATAAAAACATACATTTAGATAACCAAGCAAACGAATCAATTAATCACCCCAGCAGATTGCACCAAATCATGTGAGTTATGATACATCTGCTGAGGTAACATTCTTGAATACAAGGCAATAGTTAATTACACAAACTAGAAATGAATCGCCATTCTTCTGGACAGAGTACAGTGAAATGTAGACGCAAAATCTCCCGGATGGCAGGATGATTATTTACCACCCTGGAAAAACAATGTCAAAATATACTTGAAATGTTCCGGTCTAATAGCATGTTTGTGAGTACTTGTTTAGATTTAATTGACTCGATGAAAAATGATGGGGAAACCATGAAAGTATTTCCAGTGTTGAGGTTTTTCCGGCTTGGTGCCCTGTTGGCGAGTACTTGTTTTTAAGGTCTATGGCAGTAAAGGTATGTGTGAAAACAGTAAATTTACCTGGTGGTTGTAACCTTGACAGGCTGACATAAGATGGCGATGAGCCCTTGAGTTTCAGAGCGAGCATGAGAATTGACATGCCTTGAACTGGACAGCTGCGAGTTCCTCAGATGCAGACTTCCCATGGCATGTGTTTGACGATGGCATCATCTACAGCTGAAGATGCAAAAAGTCACGCAGATCCAGGCTGGGGACTGGCACTGTCTTTAATACGTTAGAGGCAGTGGGTTGGGTGGGAGAATCTTAATATCAGTTTCACTAGTTCGTATATGCTCGTGGGGAGAGAGGAGCACTTTTATTAGACGAAAAAAAAAAAATCGTGCCGAAAGAGAGAGATGGGGAAAGGAAGAGCGTATGTGCTCATGCTTGTGCACGCACATGTATGTGCGCATGTGTGTGTGCTCTCATGTGTGTGTATGCGAGTCTGTTTGAGTATGTTTGTGTGCATATGTATGTGTTTATATGAGTGCTTATATGAATAATAATGGTAATTACAAACACTTAAATTGTTCAAATAAGTTTGAAAGGGAAAAAAAGCTAAAATTTTAACAAAACTAATTAACAACCAACAAGTCACAGAAACTTAACCTTTCTCAGTCCTTGTCACTTTTGAGCTTTGTACATTATTCCATCTTCCCTCCTCCCCACACATATTCCCCATCCCCGCCCCCCACACAAAAAAGGAACCTATATAAATACTTCCCAATGGAGTGCGCTCTAAGCATACAAAAAAACTCATATGTTAGAGCTGGTGACTCAAAGATGGCCTGTGCACTATTTTGCCTCAACACTGGAATTATTTTTTTCATGTCTTGACATATAACAATATGATCACGTGTTATTTTCTTTTACATAAACACACTATGTTTTTAACATATTTTGTTTTAAAAGCATCAAGTTTCCACCTATACATCACATCAAAAGTATATTTTTGTTTAAACTAAAATTATGTTGAATGATTTTAATATAAAAAATATCAAACTGATTTTGATTGTCATGTTCTATCATTCTATCTTTGAACGTTTTCGAAATATATGTTTAACTAAATTGCACTGCTCATGTACCGATAAGGGTAGTTTAAGATCTTCAGAACCACAGATATGTTTTGCTCCACGCTTAGCAGCCCTATCTACTTTATCATTGTAATAAAAGGGACAGTGTGAAGGAATCCAACAAAAGGATAATGGGGTGCCTCCTTCAATAAGCATGTGAATCAAACAGCTTATCTCAATAATCACTTCAGGCCTAGTATGCAGATTGTGTGTGCATACGTGTGTGTGTGTGTGTGTGTGTGTGTGTGTGTGTGTGTGTGCATACGTGTGTGTGTGTGTGTGTGTGTGTGTGTGTGTGTGTGTGTGTGTGTGTGTGTGTGTGACACGCTGTCCGCAAAATCTGTCTTCAATGAAATCAGTGAGACCTACAGCATTGTCCTTAAAACTGCAGAGGCGGATTAGGAAGTAATGGGTTTGTAGTTGCAATGCTTACGGGTTGCTTCCCCTCACCCTCTCCTGACCTCACGAAGGTGAAAAGAAGAGTCATTACATTAATCAGTATTTTCCATAAAAAAACTGAGTGCCAATTAACTGACAAAGATCATGTAGATATAGAATACCATGACTCGCAGGATAAAAATGTAATGTTCTTTTGGGATGAAAACTTGGATATGAACACAGTCATCATGAACCCCTATCTGGCGATCAATGAGTTTTGCAATGTCTTGCTATTGCAGTAAGTGATAGTGTTCACATAACAAACGTGTTCAAGCTTAAAACCCAAAGTACGATGGAATATTCTCTGTATGAAAACATCAAAAAGCCACAGAATGAAATAGAGACAAAACAAATCGATTATGGTTTGAATCCTGTGGCAACTCAGAGTGCAAACATCAAAGTTTCGACACGACGTAACACGACAGACAAACCTGATAACCATTATACTAAGCCAGAGAACACGTCAATGAGAATTTCTGGCTTAGATGCGTCTTTAGAAAACCCAGTAGTGACAGAATTTACTATTAATGGCTCAGCTGGTCATTTCCTTGCTCACTTCCATTTCTCTGGTGGAGATCTGATAGAAAAGGACTGGTGGTGTCAATTTATAGTTCATGTACAACCTGATCAAGTCGTGCGTTTTCAAATAAACGAATGCACAAACACAAGCAACGTATGGTTGGAATATTCAGAGTATTTCAGCGTCATCGAAGATAATGGAGTTTTGATAGAATGCTTAAATTCCAAGAACTTACCAGTCCAATATAGCATGACAGACACTGTCTTGGTCAAGGTACGTGAGTATCCTGTCCGTTATGCACTGCGTCATAATGCGAAATACTGGACAAATACCTCTGTGTCTCTGTCTTTTTCTGGGGTTAACCGGTCTGAGAGACAGCATGCTGATCTGCAACGCATTGATCTGTCATCATCTGCTGGTGAGTAATTAAAAACAATTGCTCACACACACACACACACACACACACACGGCAGACGTTTCCAGAGAAGAAAAACCTCTCAGACACACGTGTTTTGGCCCTGAATTCTTTACATTCTAAGTCATGACTCCCAGATGCCCTACTGCCATTTTTTTTTAGCGTTGCGAACCCGCAAGTTTTGGATGAGTGGGCGTCTCAATGCTTGCCTTTTGTTAGATGGATGTCTTACCCCACTGCTAACAGGACAGCTGTTCCAAGTTGGGAAATTTAAGCTTTATGAAGTTCTTCCCCCTCGACCTGATCCAGCTGCAACTCCTTTCAGCTGCCTGTGCCATTGCCGTCAGGTTCTGGTGCTCTTTCTTATCCAAAATCCCGCGCTGTTTCATGAGGTCACAGGCTGATGAACCTATAAATCCCCTGCTCCAACTTCGATGGCGAGAACCTGGGCCTTGGGGCTGCTCACAAGACTGGTATACGTTTCGGTCTTGTAGAGGTGCGCTTGCTCAAATAAGATTGCACATTTTGCTAATGATACACAGTTTTCCAATGCTAGCGATAAAATGTCATTAAAAACATTGAACTACTCAGGAGTTTTGATAAGGCCTGGGTTTAAACATTGAACAGTAATAAAACGCAAGCAATATGGCAACATTCAAGATGAACTCATATAAAATAACGTTTTGTCCTACCTTACATGGCAAGGAATCCTGTTCAATTCAAATACAGAGAATTTGGTTTACTCACGAGAAGATGAATAGGAAACCATTCACTATAATGAAATATTCTTTAGACGGTATTAGTTCATCTCGAATATGGTATGAAAGACGCATTACCGCATTAGGTAGAATACCGGTTTGAAGTACCTTGTCTCATTTAAACGTAAATGCATTTGGATTGTATCGACGTATCCACTAATGTACGAAACAGACCTAAAACATGCTATGAGTTGTTAACACAAGATGATTTGCGGCCGATAGTCTGTACAAGGGATCTTGAAAACCAAACCTTGATTTTTTTAAAAAACATTTTTTTTCAGAATCCACAGAATCAGAGAGGTCAAGCTGAAATGGCTACAAATAAAAAACGTGCACATGAGTTTAGCTGCAATTATTATCTTAAAATTCCGTGGATGTGACTGACACGACGAGATGTGTAAAGTGAAATGATGCCACTGAACAAAAGTTTTGTATCTCTTTAGAAAACATCATGTGTAGGAAATGTGAAAATATCTTCAGCATTTACTTTTCTCCTAATTTTGTGCTTTTACGTATAGATGGACAAAAATTATTTGCCCTGATAAAAATACTTACCAAACAGCATATCTACGTACGTAAAATGGCTTTTTTTTTTTACAAACATATGTATCTTTAAAAAAATGCACTACCTGTTTTAAAATAGAACCACCTAATGCAAAAAGTAACAGTAACGTGTTCAAATACAATGATTGGATTCTTATATGCCGATGTTCTTTGGCACTGACTAAGAGCCCCATGTCTTGCCTGTATTATGGCAATATCTACATTGTAGACGTGATTATGCTATTTGGCTACACTATTACGTTTTGTTTGTTTACCTTTGAATTCTTTATTTTCCACTGTTTTCATTTATGTGTTTTGTGTTATAAAGGGAAAGCTTTTCCCCTTGCCTCTGTATTGACAGTCTTACAATAATTTTCTTTTTCCTAAAAAAAAATATGCATCAGTGGAAATCATTTGTAATGATGTAAGTGTTGTAATTCCTATTTCCTTGTCATTTACTGAAATAGATAAAAACATTTTAGGATCATGCTGGGAGACGTAAGGAAGGACACTCATTATTTACATGGGGACAATGTGGTTCTTAAGACTTAAGGATGGGTTAACCAACTTTTGAATGAAGAGCTAGATCTCCAGAGAACTACTATGACATGTGTGTAAAACTAGACTGGTGTGGAATAAACCTTAATGGCCTGGAGGGACTTTGCAGGCATAATAGTTTCATTTTTCTTATGGTGAGAGGAAACAAATCAAAAGCAGACTGTGAAGAGTTACTCTGTGACCTGTCTGCAGATACTGAATTTAACTACGGACACAAAATTTGACAGAGCACATCGACTTTACACCATACCTTAACCCAGTCACCATTTCCCTCCCACCCGTTTCCCCTAGCATCATCCGGTGTGTGTTTCACAACAAAAGAGAAAAATTTCGTACATGAAATGCTTACTTAAAGGGTTAATGTGTTCATAGGATCCTTTTTCAGACATGCGAGAAACCTCAGTCAGTGACTGCCTGAAAGTATTCAGGCGGGCCTGCAGGACAGTTACGGTAATCTTATGTCGGCTGTATGTTTATCAATAGTACAATCAATTTTCTGTGGTTCGTGAAGACAGCCTGATGGAGATGAAATTGGGTGTTGGGCGGTATGTATCTTGTCCTCATTGGATTTTCGTTTCGGTGGGTATACATGTGTAAGTGCTAAACCAGCATAATCCACTGTTACAGCCTAGTGTTACTGACAATACTGCCATAAGTCCCTTTGTTGATGTATACATGAAAGATCTAACGGCTTGGGAAAACAGTTTATGCAGTGATCTACTTTGTTTTTTTTAAGCTAGGGTGTGACATAGTTGTTTTACCTGCACAAATAACAACCAAGCTCTTGATAATTCTTTACATAAAAGATATCTGTATTAAATCAAATCATTTCCCTTCTTCCATTGGAATCTAAAAGGAGTTAATTGTAACTTGTGTGAGACGGGGTCTATTGCATTGATCAATTCTTTCGATTTCAAATGAGTTTTAGAATATTCCTCAGAAGTCTTTTCTGGTGGATAATCAAAATTTCAGTTACGAGATTTAGTATTGTGGGGGAGAGGAATAGGAGGTCTATTTGTTCTTTTAAATCTGGATAATCTCATGTCTTAAAATGTACATAACGATTGATTTTTTTGTTGTTGCGTTTATTTAAGCAAGTCAATAAGAAATGTTAAAGAGTATTCCATATTCCTTCTTAAGGCGTCATGATGGTATGTGTGTTTTGGAAATAAAAACGACCATGTATTGTTGGGAGACTAATTGCATGCTTACTGACTCATTGTGATCTATATGTTATATTGTGTGAGGATTTGGATAGACTAGGACGTTAACTCTTTTTCATAAGAAAACTGCAATTATTGGGTTTTAAATCTCCGGCTTAGTGTTAATAGATGCTCTTGAGCCTATTAGCTCTCGAAAGACAACCTATTAGGCAATTCTTGCAAATCATAACAAAATATGTGCAGTGCTGTGGATTCATGCTATGTCGATGGTAAATGTCATAGTGATCACAGAGCTTGCAACACATAACAGTCAGTCCATTTTCGCAGTTTGAATCATTACTTTCAAATGTCTTGTGACTATTTCCTTTTAGTGTGATGTTTGTGATCTGAGAGTATATGAACAAAGTGAATCAAAGCATATGCGTGTCAAAGCTTACTTTAGTTTTTCAAGTGATCAACAAAGCAATAGAGCAAACATAAACCACCATATTACAAAAAAATGGCGAGGAGAGATCTTCCTGCTGTATACCATGGTAAGATATAGCCACGGGAACTTTGGGGGAAATGGGGGCTATGCCATATGCACGACTGATCTTGATATCAATAATATATCAGATGCTTTTAAAGTATGTTTAAATTCTATGCGAAACTAGTCAAAAGAAATCAAAATTTGAAAACAAGGCCTAGTCGTACTCAAAATGACGTCATCTGTGACATGAACATACGTGTGTATTAATAATTTGAAAAGATCAAATTAAAAGAAGTTTAATTACATGCTTCTAGATAAACCAGTCTCATTCATTTGAAGTCAGAAACATTCCTTAGATACAGTACATAAGTTTGCTATGAAAGGGTACAACTAGCAAACGTCATTATGTTGGCACCTGGTTTAAATCTTCTGAGGATTTTCCAAAAAAGACACATCCCAATCTTGTAATGTTTTCACTAAATTAGCAGGGAAAGTGCGATGAAAATAGACATATTCAATTGTTCAATCATCAAAGGTCAAAAGTTCAAACAATGTAAAGCTTCTTGTCCAGATGTCAGCACAAATGGCATTTTCAGGTATGGATGAAAAACATATTCTATTTTGAAGTTTGGTATCCTTCTTTAGTATTCGTCTTGTTAGAGGAATGTATCCAAAAAGGTATCTGGAATCAGTCGTTCTTACTCTGCAGAGAAAAAGTCACATTAATAATCTTAACAATTACCCAGGTATATTTTTCTCTGCAACGAAGCGAGTAAAATATGTATACTGTACTGTCGTTAGTTATAGATTACAGGAATAGGCAACAGAGTGAATCCAGCTGGTTGATATCCAATTTGGATTTAAGGGGCGTATCTCTAGATGTTTACGTAGACGGCATTTGAAAAAAGTTTTTCCCCCCCGCAAAACGTAGGTTTATTAAACTGACTGAAGCTTTGATTCTGTAAACAGATGTATTGAATGACCTATTCTATTACATGTGGTGTACGCAGGAAGCTATCCCAATGCATAATAAGCCACTGAAAGCATTATGTAAGCTAAACCTAGATGTGGGGGAACATGTCAGATTTGATTTAGTTAACCAGTGGCGTGACACAAGGTGATGTCTTCAGCACTATCCTGTTTTCTTCACTTATTAATAAATCAAAACCAAAACTTGTTCTAATGGTATACACTGTGCACGTTTACTTCAGACTTTTTACAAGTACTTGCTCACCTAATCATAGATGATGCAGACTTAATTTCCAACACTAATTCAAAACTTTGGAAGAAAAAAAATGTTATGCATTAAACAGATTATTGTTTTAAGAATCAGTAGATATTGAATATATAGATTTAGAAAAAAATGGCATGCTTGTCGTCAATGCATGTATAAATCTAGGTTTTTTTTTTGAAAAAAAAGTTAAACACGTAAAGATCTTGCCAACACCATATGTTTTACGCAACATTTATTAAGATTGGGAAATCACTCACTCGGTCTTTCTCTCTCATTTTTTCCTTTTTTGTAATTGTAAACAACAGTCGGTTTTGAAGTGTGGGGGTTTACAATTTGGTGTTACAAAGCAAAGCAGTTCATTTGCATGCCATTGAGAAATTCCTTATGTGTGTCATTACAAACGGCAGCTATTGTAACATATGATGAGCAAAGTAAAAATCCAATTTGTTTGAAGTATTTTACTACACGCAATCCCTCCTTTTGCTGATATTTTCACGAATACTGGATCAAGACTGCAAACAAAAGCACTTATAATCTGTCATATGATTAAGACGAAAGGGTCAAAATAAACTGGCAATAAATGTAACTTCAAAATCGCAAGCACTTTGTTTTGGGTATGTATTGTTCGACCAGGATGTAGGAGGCGTGATCGTATTTTTAAATATATGATTGCAAAAGATTCAAAGAATGCAGGTGACATGTAGGATACTAATATTTAGGATAATGACGAATTTGATTTCTGTGTGTGTGTGTTTAAATATGCTCCACTGTATTTCAGCATATGCATCAATGAAAACAGATTGAATTATTTTAAGGGTTTAGAGCACAGGAGACACATTGCGCTCTCAATAGCTAACATTTGCCGCATATGGAAAAACATGTAAAATATAATTCTTGTATGCAATGCCTTTACTGAGATCATTGAACCATGTATGAGTCTTGATATTGATATCATTAACACTCAGTAAGACTCATATATGGAAGCCAATGTCTGCAAAATCTGGTGGAAACCATGTAGAGCAAATAAATATGTTTATCAGTTCTGAATACATTTTTCAGTTTCCTTCTTTTGGTTTAATGTTACGGATTTATCCTGCATTTAGAGAGATAAAGTATTTTTCACGACAAAATATCTGATCCAAAAAGCCATTGTTTCATGTTTTTGTTGTATATAAACAATGTCAGTTGTATTTTAAGATAATTCTTACTCGGCTTTTACTTTTCTTCATAAACGTTTCTAGGTCTTTTCAAAAATTTCAGAATTAATTACTCTGAAAATCAACAGAAATGTAAAACATACCTTGGCAAGTTTTCACATTTGTGATTAATGATTTGTTGATCGTTGCTATCGCTATAAACTTTGTGATAAACGTGATTTTATTTGTCTCTTGGTGGAGGTGCATGGGAATGCAGAAATCATTTGGTATTTTTGCTGTCCTGCTTCGGACAATCTTAGACACCTTATAATCGCCACAAACATCAGAAGCGTCCTCTTTCTTTGTTGGTTTTCTTCTTCCTCTTTTCTCTTAATTGTATAGCACAAATTATCTAGGTGTAATGATGACATCAAATATCTTGCCGTTAATTATACTATACATTTAAAATTCAATAGAGTATAATTTTCTCAATTCTGTAGGTCAGATTTCCTCCATACAAACCGTTTCTGTTTTTGATCATCAAATTTGTCGTGCTATCATTTTGTGTGTCTACATCACTTTAAAATCGGGAATAGCCTCACTGGATACATCGCATGCATCTGCCTAAAATCATTTTCGTTAAGGAAAAAGTACACACCAGGGACCAGAACACTGACAAACAGACATTTGAAATTGTTTAGTGTTCATAATTTGATGCATTCAGAATCTTTCATTTTGCATTCATTCCCAAACAAGGGTTTAAAGTAATGCCTAGCACCATATCATTAAAGTTGTCTGTAACATTCTGAAGTATGTATTTCTTTAGGTACATCACTCAATAGCACGACCGTATTACCCTCCTAGTATTGCATGAGATGTAGATGAAAATTCAATCGATCATTGAATCATTGAACTGGAAGGGCATTAAGGAGAGTACTGATTATGGATCTGTTCCTTCAATAGGCTCATTGAAAACAAATAAACATCTAAGGCTGCTCTTAAAGGAACGAACTTTTTAGATCACAACCCTACTTCATCTAGTTCTTAGTCTCAGCGATCTTGTCTCCATTCTTAACTGTGCAACCTTTTGGTTTGCGTTCCAAGATCGTGAGGTTTTCAAAAACTGATGAACCTTGGTGTGTAGAGAAAAACAAAGCAAAACAAAACAAAACAAAACAAAACAAAAAACAGCCAAACACATATCGTTCAGCATGTTCTGGGAACTGTTTGGGTTCGTGCGAAGGGAAGGAACAAAATAAAAGGTCTCCAATAATGAAAGTCAGTTTGTGATAACCCCCCTTGTGGATTAAATCAGTTTGTAAGTGTTTGACCTGAATTCCATCCTCGATTGTAAATGTACGTTGTTATTCGTGAAGCCAAAAATATACAATTTCTTCGGAAATTTATAAGTGAACTTTCGGACAAAAAGATGAAATGGATCTTGCATTATTTTCAAAATGGTTGCCAGCACAGTAGCCTAATATCATAAACCCCAGTCGGGCACCAGTCGGCAGTATGGCAGGCGCGTTCCCTACTTTGAAAAAAAAAACAACAACAAAAAACAAAAAAAAAAAAAAAAAACAAACAAACAAAAAACCCTTTTCAAGGCTCAAGTCTTATCTCGTCGGAACTCTGCGAACTAGATCATGAATTATGGGCCTCAGTGAAGGGGGGAAACTCTTGTTCCACGTGAATTCGTGATCTTGATTTGTGAACCAGCGTCTGCTCAATGAATAACGGTCTTGAGGGACGCCATATTACGTGAAGACTAAAAGAAGTTACTGTCCTTGCATGTTTTGAATATTCTATGAAAACAATTCGCTTATGAATATTGTGACGGACCGTTTCTCGTCCAGTTACAAATTTTCATGCAACCTTGCTAACCGGAAGGTAGTCGTCCAGAAGCCGGTTGAAAAGTTTATCTGACTGCTACTCACCTGCGCACCGTTAAAGCCGGGTGAGTTGAACTGGTTAGGCAGTCTCTGCAGTGATATCCAGCAACGCAACTTTTCAGAAGGCCCTAGAGGGACTCAGCTGTATTTTGGTGGCAGTAAGGTATTTATCATTCAATGCTTATTTATTAGCAATCCAAAACCGTATATTCCCGTTTAGGAGCGACTGAAACTTCCTCAGCGCACTTGTGAAGGATTTGTATTTTTGTAGTGTTCTGTTATCCTATGACTTGATAGGGTAACAAAACGAAATGCTGTCGTAAAACATGAATAGATGAAGTGAGGGTTAAAGGAAGTGGTCTCAGAAAAAAAAAAGTTTTATTCTGTGACTTAATTAGTTACGAACTTCATGATGAAAAAAGGTTTGATGTGGTTTGTGAGAAGAGGGAGAGTTTTGATGCTATGAATAATAAGCTCCCAGAGTGAGCGGCAGAGACTTGATATATGTATGTATGATTTTGATGTGGATGAGTATTCAATTCACTCTTGACATGAATATTGAGTAGTTGTGTGTTGGTAAATAAGAGTGTGTGGAAATCTTTCCTTACATATATTGAAGTAGTTTATCTTTTTGGAAAAAAAAACTTTTAAAATCTGGTGACTATATGAAATAAAATGAACATTCTTGTCGAAGAAATGAATATTTGCGACATCACGAAAGATATTCATAGTTTGATGAAAGGTAGTCGTTAATTGTGTGTAATGATTGTATTCATGGTTCATTGAAGTGGGTCTAGGTCGGAATCCTTTCCCCAATTTGGAAAATAGATCCTGAAAGGTTTATATTGATATCCTTTCCTGTGTAGTGCTGTGATTCCGGAAAAGGGAATGTTGTAGTGTTGAAGAAAGAATATGCTCATGTTTGTCCCAAGTTCTAGTGGAATATAATGTGGCTATGTAGTGTAGTGATTGTAATGAATAGTAGCCATGATAATCAAGGTAGTTAATCAGTTTCCCCCAGGTAGAAGTGTTCCCTGGACTGAGGGGGACTGGCTGCCATGTTTTAGGGTCAGGGACGTAGCTGTGTCTACCCCTTTTTCTCCGCCCTGTGTCGGTGTTGAGAAGTCTGCCTGAGTGCCGACAATCTACCCTACCTGCCACTGCGCCCAGGACGACTACCCGCTGAGCCAGTTGGGCTGGAGACGCCGCTGCTGCCAAGCCAGAGCGCCGCTCCCGAGTCTGAACCAGCGACCTGTTGGCTGGGCTGTCGCTGCGTTCTGTGCTTCTGTGTGTGAGCCACAGCTCCTGTGTGAGACTGCCGTTTTGTTGCCAGCAGAACGCCGTGAGTGTAGTAATGTTTTTTTTTTTTTTTTTTTTTTTTTTTTTTTTTTTTTTAGCTACAACTCTGTGGAGTTATGCAAGTTCTGTGTCAGACTTGACGCTGTAGACGTTGTCGTCTTCATCTTCATCGTCTCGTCGTCTTCGTCCTCTTCATCGTTTCGTCGTCGTCGTCGCCGCCTTTACCGTCGTTGGAACCAGCAGCAATAGTAGATAGTGAATCATATATAGATATATTTTGTGTCGTGCGCCCTGTTTGGCGTACTTGAAGTATTGGCGTGCCGACTATTGATTTTTATTGCATTTATTGTATGTTTGTCTGATGGCTCGGGCAGCATAAAACAAACAAACAAAAAAAATCGTTCTGTTGCCTAGCTGTCAATGTTCGGGTGAGTGTGTGTGTGTGTGTGTGTGTGTGTGTGTGTGTGTGTGTGTGTGTGAAAAGGCTTGGAAAAGTCGTGCATGCATCCATAATTTGATGTGGTTTGCGAGAAGAGGGAGAGTTTTGATGCTATGAATAATAAGCTCCCAGAGTGAGTGGCAGAAACTTGATATATGTATGTTTTGATTTTGATGTGGATGAGTATTTAATTCACTCTTGATATGAATATTGAATAGGTGAACTGGTGCGTCAGACAGTCGGACACACTGCAGACACCACCCCCATTCCATCCGTAACAGATAGCTATCACTGTGTGAACAGTATTCTCAAAGCCATTTATGTTTTTGGTGAAAATTGAAAATTTTGCTAAATGGATACAAAGTCAACTACACAAAATCCACAGCTAACCTGAGTGTGTTCATTGTGGGGCCCTATTTCATGTTTACACCAAGTTTGGTTAGCACCGGGTGTGTAGCTTTGCATGATCATACAGACAAATACGCAAACTAGCATAGTAAAGGGCGCATGTGAAAACATAACCTTCTTGTCCTCCTTTATGGAGTTGAACTGTAAGATTACATTGCTCTACCATTTTGAAGTGCTAAGGAAAATGGTTGTTGTGCAGGTATATACAGACGCCAGAATGGGATACACCAACACCACGCCTACGATTTATGAGAAGCTGTGTCACTCTGACTAGACCACCTGGTCACGTTATCCTCCTGAGTAAAGTCAGTAGGCATCAGAGGCGTATTGTCACCTTCCTTGGTCCTTGTGGCACCAGCAGAATTTTCTCAAGGAGCCTCAAAGGCACAGATCTCCTACAATTCTGTTCCCTGATGACTTAGGAACTGGAGCAAATGAAGAACCTCATTTGTCTGTATTCTTTTCCACTCGTTCCGAACGTCTGACATTTCAAGAATTCAGACTTCGCTTCTCTTTCCACCCAGAAAACATGAAACCTTATCGGGTGCCCGGACTGGGCGCCTGGAACTGCTCAGTGTCAGTGTGGCCTGACCTGTTTGTGCACTTTCCCTGTGATCTGATTTCTCAGTGTGCAGAGCACGAGGATGAAGCCCCTTGTCCCTACACCTCTGACAAATGTGGACCAGGGAAGGTAAAGTTAAAATAACATTCTGTAAGTGAGAGGTTAGCTGTCAGGGGAGTTGTGTTCTAAATGATCAGTTGTGTTGAAGATCTCCCAGAATCCATAAAAAAATCTGAACCGGGTACATGTGCAAATATAAATAAAACAACAACAACAGAGTTCGGAGAAGTTCATGCTTGCTACATTACATGTTCTGACCTGAGAGGCTACAGTGCGTAAAAAGTTACAGATAAGAGAAAAAGAAGATTTTTCAAAAAAGGGTGGAAAGACTGTCTCCCTCTCTCTCTCTCTCTCTCTCTCTCTCTCTCTCTCTCTCTCTCTCTCTCTCTCTCTCTCTGTGTGTGTGTGTGTGTGTGTGTGTGTGTGTGTGTGTGTGTGTGTGTATCCGTGCGTGCGTGCATGTGTGCGTGCGTGCATTGAATCTACCTGACACTATACTTCCCCCATTTGTCCACCACAACCTTTGCCATTCATATTTATATGGCTTGTATCCATCTGCTTGAGTCAAATGGTAGTCCCTTTCTTGTTTAGATTATTGCCTCTCTCTCTCTCTCTCTCTCTCTCTCTCTCTCTCTCTCTCTCTCTCTCTCTCTCTCTCTCTCTCTCTCAAAGAGGTAGGTGGTAGGTGGGAGAAGAATAGACTAATATCTTCGTATTCATACATGCGCTTGGTATCAACCCTAATGCGTACTGACACTGCATATCTGTAAATATATGGGCAGGAAGCTGCAAATTAGAAATTTTAAGTGATAGTGGTATTGTGTTCACTGCATATACGTTTTCGATATTCCACGTATCTGTATCGTGAAAATTTCATTAAAAGACGAGTGGGAGTTCAGCTTCTTCTTTCCTTGAGCCAAACGTTGTTTCGACGAACACAACAATCACCTTTCCTTTGAGATTTTTCAACCAACGATACAGCTCTAAGCTAAGGTCCAGCTAGACAAAAATGCGTTCATAAAATAATTTTCATTGTCTTCATGCTATTACAGTTTGTGCCACAGAACTTCAAAGTCAACGAAAATAGGAAAAACAGAAGCGAAAAAAACAAGCAAAACAGAGACAAAGCAAAAGGTGGAATTACTGACAACAGTCCAAAATACAAACAGGCTCTCAAAAGAGGGTGCAAAATAACGCTCCTTCGATACACAGTACAACACAGAAAAGTAGCTTTTGACAAATGTGATGTCTTCAGACATTACATACAATAGATATCAAACATGCACAAAGCTGTACGCCCCAAATTAGTGTTAACAGGAATACGAGCATGCAATTTTGCTGGCATATGTTGCAGAGTGTGTGAATTACAACATTGCAAGCGCCAATGTTGACGCAGCTTTGTCCCCAACAACAATGCCCAAGGAAATCTTAAATTCAGACGAATTCAACCAGAAACAATGACTGATCTTGGGAACTACGGACACAACAATTGAAACTATGCAACACTTACTTGACCTTCCTTCATTGCAGGCAAGACACAAGCTAGAACAGGTGAAAGCATCTTTTACAAAACTCGAAAACCCCTTAACCAGTTATACGCGGCAGTCAAGGACATGAAATGCACTCGTCGAAGACGTGGAAAACCATGCATGAGACAGACAAAACAGCTCATGGACAGTTATCATCACTCTCAACGAAATAAATGTATATGCACTACACAGCTATTGCCATCGCTCCAGAGCTTCAAAAACACTGTCGAGAATGGCCAGAATGAAAATCAGCGCAAACAAAAATAAGATGCAGGTAGTAAACCTTGGCATACAAGAAAATATTGTTCAACACACTGACGGTTCAGTCACCAGGTAAATAGGTGGGGGTATTACAGTGAAGCATAACTTCTGAATCGTTTAGGAAGACAAAGGTGCATACAATTTAACCATTTCAAGCCCAACAATGGAGGTAGAAGCAGTGACACGAGCACTCTACTGGCTCTCATCCACAGACCAGCCTAGAACTCAACAAGCCATGACGGTGATTGGCTCCATGAACCCACTCCAAAAATGAAAAGTGAAATGGGAAGCCTGACTGGCATGACGTAACGCGCAACCTTGCATTGAGAGACTCATAAGAGTACACTGCCCAGGACAGGCAGGTGTCAAAGAAATGAGACAGCAGACAAAACTGATAGGCAAGGCGTGAATCACCTCAAGAAACAAGATCAAAGATCGTAGACCATCGTTTGGAGCTCAGCATAAACACAGGAATCCTTTGCACATCCAGACTTAAAGAAAGAACAAGAAAACATCACCAACCAACCAATTCTGAAATACTCTCAAGGCCAGAAATGCAAAAAACTCCTTTAGAATAGAGCAGACTCATATATATATATATATATATATATATATATATATATATATATATATATATATATATATATATATATATATATATATATATCACAGACCATCGTTTCGAGCTCAGATGAATTCTTTGCACATCACCAGCCAACCAGACTTTGGAATAATCTTAAGGCCAGCACTGCGAACAGAGCACTCATATTGGGTCTTTTCAATGGCAGAAACGAATGACAAAACACACGTCAACTAGGATAACACTTTGAATTTCTCAAGATCCACTGTTTGTACTGTTAACGTATCTGCACTGGTAGTGCGTGCATCAATAAAGCGATGCAAGTGTTTAAGGAGTTTGTGTAGATTGTGTGTGTGTGTGTGCGTGCGTGCGTGCGTGCGTGCGTGCGTGCGTGCGTGTGTGTGTGTGTGTGTGTGTGTGTGTGTGTGTGTGTGTGTGTGTGTGTGTGTGAGAGTGATGAGTGAGAGAGAGAGAGAGAGAGAGAGAGAGAGAGAGAGAGAGAGAGAGAGAGAGAGAGAGAGAGAGAGAGAGAGTGTGTGTGTGTGTGTACGTGCGTGCGCACGTCCGCGTTTGCGCACGCGTATGTGTGTGGGTTTGTTTTTGGTTTCTTTTTTGTTTTTGTGGTGTGGGTGGTGGTGGTGGTGGTGTTACTGATAAATAATAACTATGTCATCATCTGAACATTCATTTCCCACAAATAACCAAACGGAAAACACACACAAACACACTACATGAAACTTGAAATGAACATGTCCTTTAACTGAATGTAAAAAAAAATTAGTAAGTCAACCAAAATGTACATTGACTCGAATTTAGTGGAAAGTCACAAGTGTGTTTTGGTGCACATAAATATTATTAACCGAGGTCTCCACCTTAAAGTTGGAAATACCTTGTTTCACTTGCACGAAGGAACGTGTCTAGTTTGTTCTTGTTTTTGTTTTCGTCTCCATATAATACTGGATTTTTGTCTCTGAATGATGAACAGTTTGGCCCACATTTGTGATCTAGTAATGTGGGGTAGGGTGGCTACCATGAGGCATTACATTTGTAACAATTTATGGTGAAAGAGGACGAAAGAAAGAAAAAAGGGAGAAAAAGAATGCGGGAGTGAGAATGGGGGTTATTGTAGAGCTACAGGGTGATCTGGACCCCTCTATTTGTTTTAAATCCACCCCTGTTTTCACACACATAACAGCTTCATGTACCCCCCTCCCATGCACTCACACGTGTCCTTCTTCCTTTTCATTTTGGAACATTTTCTATTCCATCATTTGCTCTTGCAGATAGACACTGAAGAGAGATGTTACATCTACAAGGAAAAAAGAGATTACATCTGCCTGCTGGACGCAAAAAAGAGTGCCAAAGAAATGGAGGTTCTCTGGTCAGTCTGGAGACTGGCCAAGAGATGGAGGCCTTCAAGAATGTCCTGAAACACACGCTCAGTCACGGGCTTCTGTGGATCGGTTTGAAAGCAACTGATTTTGTTATGCCAAAGACACTTTTGAACCCTATGTAATAATCCACTGTATTCATTTTGATGAAATGTCATTTCTTATGTTATTTCTTAGCTGGTGTTCAAATGCCAGTCGTTTGACAGCTTGAGCATGTTCAAATGGTTATGCAGATGGTGCACGTTCATTTGATGGGTTGGGTGGAAAGGGAGGGGAGAACGTGGAGGGAATACCCTTGCTGATAAGGGTATTTGAAGACACACACACTCTCTCTCTCTCTCTCTCTCTCTCTCTCTCTCTCTCTCTCTCTCTCTCTCTCTCTCTCTCTCATGTTCGTATACATATGCATGTGTCATACTGTCACACGACGGTCCCCATGCATACACTCACAAACAGAGAGACAATTATGCGCCCTGCACATAGCAACACATCTGACTCCTTTCTTTCAATGTAACAAACAATAATACAATTGCAAATTTCTCCCCAGTGGAAAAATATGCTGTTTTTTCTTCATTTTTTCTTTCTTTTTCGTGTCTCATTTCTTTTACCGCGAGGGGTTTTAATATCACCCACACACCACACACACACACAGTATGTGTTATTTAACAAGACGTCCTTTTTATACACCAAGAAAAAAAATCTAGGTCACATTGACCTCAATTCATTCGCCCATTTCACAGACTTCTTCTTTAGGTCATACAGACGACCAGTTTGCCTTACATAAGCAACAAACCACTCTGAGTTCACCGACCCCACTTCCTTTCAAAGTTTCCAATGAAAAAAAGCCTCTGTCTTTAAGTCACCAAAAATAACACATTCTTACCGTGTGGACAATCATCACATCGTTTTCCAAATCAAGATGTCTTTCGACAGCAGACTTTTCAAAGCCTCTGACGGGCTGCGAGGGCTGCAAGGGCAGCGTCCTAGTGACAGTTCCAGCGTACAGGGTGCTCGCCGCTATGGTCAATGATATACGAGCCTATCCAAAAGTACTTGAGAGTTCAACTCTTGTCTCATACATCTTAGTCCTCTTCTGCTCCTCTTAACTAATATCTCCCCATTTTCCTCTCTCTCTCCTCTCAGCTCTTTCTGCCAAAGTGACAGGCACTCTTTTCCCAAAAGTACAAATCACTATTTCAAAGAAAAAAAACATGATCACCGAGGAGCAATTACTCTTTGAAGCTGTTTTCAATCACTCTAGTTAACGTTCTTTAAAGATATATCAAGAATCTGCCATGACGTCTTTCACAGAGGTTCCTCCTCTCTTGTCTCCCTTTTAAATTGTAACAATGACGTCACTGAAAAAAGTCCCAGAAATGTTTCCAAAGTTCTCCATGCCGACGATTTTCCTGCCTGCAATGTTGTCGAAACATCACATCTGCCAGCTGCAGAACGAAGGAAGCATCACATTGGAAGATGGGTTTTCAACTGGGGTGCGTAAATTAATGGCAATAAGACAGTTTCTTCAGTCTTCCGGCTTTCACCAGCCCCAGAACAGAACGGAATTGCTCAGTGGTAGAGCGCTAGACTCGTAATCGTGGTGATCCTTGGGTTGTGGGATCGAATTTCCGCCAGGCCGTTCTGGTACAGGGGGATTTTTCCGTTGGAGTCAACAATGCTTCTGACTCCATTTCCCATAGAGTCCTTTGAATGGGACTATAAACCGAGGTTCTGTGTGTGAACGCACGCATAATGTCTTGCACACACGTGAAATCTCACCACAAACTTTCGAAAGAGATGGCTAGTTTGGCCTATGGTATGGATGACACGTTATACATAGTATGCACCCTGTGTAAGAAATGGAAAGAATGAAGAAATAAGGTAATTGAGTGAACAATATTGAACGATATTGACTGGGTCACACGGCAAACGACTGAATGAAATGCCAGCTGGCAGCTCTTCAGTCGGCACTACCCAGGTAGGTAGCCCATTGTATAAACGAGTGTGGATTGTACAGCGCTGAAAGTGCTTAAAGCTTGGTTTCTAGTGAAGGATGGACGCTATATACGTATTCATAGTAATAGTAGTAACAACGATAATAATAATGATAATGATGATATAATAATAATAATAATAATAATAATAATAATAATAATAATAACAATGCAAAATTGAAACTGAATGGAAAGGAGCTGGATGACACAGACATACCAACATATTTGGGGTGAAACTAGATGAACGCCTTACCTGGAACCTCTATCTCAAGAACATTGAAGAGAAAGCAGCCAGAGACTCGCCATCATAAAGAAACGTCTTGGGTTTGCTAACAGCAACATCCTGCCGAAGGTTTATAAGGTACTGTCAGACCGAGTCAGAGCATGGCAGCACTGCTTGGGTGGCAGCATAAAAACCAACACAAGTTGCCTGAGCAGAGTTCAAAATACAGCGCTACAGTTGATCATGGGCAGGATTAAAACGACGCTCGTCCAGCAATGGAAAAAAAATATACAAGTCTTCTCCCCCTTCAAGACAGACGTGAGGAGAAAGTCTATGTCCCTAGAGAAAAGCTCTTTCGCATTCCTTGACATCAAATGCATGCCAAACTAAAGAATTCCATCAAGAACAGGTTAGAGCGGAAAAGTTTCAAACACCTCTCCAAAAGCCGACACAGTCGAAATGAAGACCTGCTGCCTACGTCTTGAACTGAAATTGAAATGCTTCCCAACTTTGAAGAGCCAGATGACCCCGTAGAAGAAGTTTGAATCATCACAAAAGTTCCTTGCATACAGGAAAGATTGGCAAGTCCCTCACCTGCTAAAAGCTTTGGCATTGGAGATGATTGCTGACCAGCACAACCTCAGCGAATGGACGCACGAGTTCACAGATTGGTCGTGAAAAGGGAGGAATGAAGAATGAAGGAGCAGGCATCTTAATCAAACGCAGTGATCAGAGACTGACCCCAGAACCTCTCCTGCTGAAAAAATATATGCCTGCAACTACGAAGCTGAGTCAGTAGCTGTGTTTCATGCTGCACAAACATTCAGGAAGTCAGACAACCCACCACCCAAGACTGCTTTCTTCACAGACTGGAGATCTCTGCTGCATGGACTTTTGAACAACAGGATTGAACACCTGCTGAAAAACATCAAAAAGCCCTTCGTGACTTTCTACTAGTGGCTCAAAACCAAAATTCAACAGCACCCCAGAGTAGCCAGTGAAGGGTAGAAAAGTAAAATGAAAAGAATACCCTGTAAAGAATAAGCTGTTTAAAACTAACATTAAAAAATGATGTAAAGAGTAATAGGTATATGAAAAATATTTGAACCCTCTTTGAGGATCCAGTTAAGGTTGAAAAGGCGGCCGAAAGGTGTCAGAGTGAGAGTGGACAGCTCTATCGTTTAATAAACCCAAGTGTTTACATGGATCTCACAAGAGACAAAATCTCCCACTTATTGACCAAACAATAATATGTTGAACAAATCATTTGTCGGGGAAAGTAGGGCACTATAACAATTTTCCCATGATTACAGCAATGAATTAACAAAGATTATAAAAGAGAGGGGTTGTGAACGAAAGAAAAAACTGGAACAAAAAGAGGGCATTGTGATATAAACAAAAATTTCTCCACTACCAGCATATGGGGGCCATCGTACTCTGTCTTGAAAACTGAACTATTCAGGGGACTTTCGTTTGCCCATTCCGATTCATCAGAGGGACACAGCTGATTGTTCCAGACCTCCCTTGGCGAATCAAACAGAATTATACCATTAATGTGTCTGTGGTAATCTCGCCACTAAGGGCTCAAAAGCAGAAATACAAAAATAAGACTTTTGGTCTAATCCGTTTTATATTTATTACCTCTTCCTATTTATTAGTCTTTTTGCAATTAATGCATGCTTTTGGAATTTGTTTTCAGTTATCCTAATTTTATGTATGTGTTTTTAGATCCTGTTTTTGTCCTCGATAACCATGTTAAGCGTCA
The DNA here is from genome assembly GCA_016801955.1 of Conus betulinus. Lineage (NCBI taxonomy): Eukaryota > Metazoa > Mollusca > Gastropoda > Neogastropoda > Conidae > Conus > Conus betulinus. The sequence continues at coordinate 21,888 of JADBJO010003533.1, forward strand.
TTGTGCCGACGTAGTTTATGTACTTGTGGACTATGTTTTTTTTAATACAGGCAGTCTGAGACATGGCCTTGAAATTGTATTTTTTGTGTGAATTTCAAAATGTCAAACGAAAAAGAACTATTTTTTTACACAAAAAATATAATCAGTAGATTTGCGGTTGTTCGTTTATTTGTTTTGTTCTGTATCTGTTTGTGAATGGAGAGAGAGAGAGAGAGAGAGAGAGAGAGAGAGAGAGAGAGAGAGAGAGAGAGAGAGAGAGAGAGAGAGAGAGAGAGAGTTACTTGATAAGATGCATTTCTTTCTGCGTTTGTTTTGCTGCCGTCATGGTTGTTGTTTGTTTGTTTGTTGGTTTGTTTGGTTATTACACATTTTGGTTCTACAATATTTGCAGATATGCAGAGACACTTAATCTGGGAGAGTGGTGTGGTTGCTTTTTTTATGCCACAATTTTATATTTTTGATGGTTCGTTTAATACGCACATTGTAAAAACAGAACGTACTGAATGTATTCAATTAGGCACTTATCGCCAATCATTTTACAAAAGTCTTTGTGACAGAAGGGCAAGAGGCTTCGTGTGTGAAGTCCCTTCCTTTTCAGATCACCATTACTTTAACACACACCTGTCAAGCTTCCTGTCCTGAGCAAGAACACGACCAAGTCATATGTTCATCTGGAAATGTGTCCCATGCAGCACCTGACTCAGGAACTGTTGGCCTGATGTGAAGAGTCGGTGCAGGGGACTGGAGAACAATGACACATGGTACAGGGCGACGTGCAGCATGTCCCCCAGGACAAAACACTGCCGTACTTTTACTGTGATGTATCTGGGGAGTTTGTGTCTTACACTGTGGTGTGCGATTTTAGACAGGATTGTGCAGACGGGCGTGATGAAGATTTTGTGAGCATGTAGCGTGCAGGGAAGACATGATGGACTGTAAAAAAACAGACAGGTGCATGCTCCAAAGCTTCTGATAGTCTCTTTAGTCTTCTTACAGTCTGTTCTCACAGATTCCGACACATTTGTCTGCAAGAAAGACGTAAAAACTGCATATTAAGCTTTTTCTCTCTTTTATTCTTCCAATTCTGATATTACCTCTTCTTCCATACCCTGTCCGTAGTATACCTCCTTGCTATTGCTTCTGTTCCATACACAGCTACATCCAAATTTAGTCTTCAACACTCCCAGCAACAGCAGTCCTTTCTTAAAACATTATTCATTTGACCATGACCAAAGACAGTGACCACAAGCTTTATCTGAAAAAAAAAAAAAAAAAAAAAAACTCACAGTACGTAAACAAGTATATTGATAACCTAGAATTCTTCAGTGAAGACAAACAAGTATACAGTCGAAAAAGTCGTAGGTAGCAGACGGTTATGATATCTGATCAATAGAATGAAGCTGCTACATTTTTAACGTCTTGCGAGCTCTCTCTCTCTCTCTCTCTCTCTCTCTCTCTCTCTCTCTCTCTCTCTCTCTCTCTCTGGATTAACATAAACAAAAAGAAACACGGTGCTATGGAAAAAAAATGACAAGCGTATCTTAGAAAAAGGGAAAAATAGCAAAAACAATCACGTTCACTACAGCCCACCAAGCTTTTCAACTTTAACAAAAGAAGCAGTCAAAAGGCTTGGAAGGTGGTACGATGACTCTTTGAAAGGCACAAACAGGTGGGGGGGGGGGGGGGGCGAGCAAATGGCAGAAGAAAGCCTGCAGATAATAGACCAATGTGGGTTCCCTAGCAAGTAAAAAGTCTGGTGTTTGCAGTTCATGCTAGTCCCGAAACGATATCAGCACCAGCACCGTGAATCAATGGATGCTAAAATCAACAAGCATACAGAGAAATGGCTAGGTATCCCACTAGGCCTCACTGACGTCGCACTCTATCGCCTCCAATCAAAACTGAAACTTCCTTTAAAATCTGTCCTCGAAGGACACAAGTGCGTAAAGCCAGGTCACCAACCGTGTTTGAGGCACTCCAAAGACAGCTGTGAGATCAGTCTGGCCAAAGCTGAAGACTGGCAGAAAGTGGAAAGTCTGGGAGGCAGCAGAAGTGGGAAAGGAAAACGTCAAGACCAGGGAAATAACAGCCACACACAGACCAACAAACGGGCTAGAATCAACAGAAATGAAAAGGTGGTCAAAGCAAAAGAGAAAGCAAAGAGAGACATGGTAATAGACGAGCTGAAGAACGAGGAGGACGCAAAGAGAATCCAGAAAGCAGTCTAGCAAGGCCAACACGGACAGTGGACCACGAAGCAAAACGCACTGCAAGGAAGTCTCACCTAGACTGATATATGACACATGGAACCTCCTAGATTCAGCTTCTTCCTCAGATCTCGATATGGCCTCATCCCCTCAAATTTCCAAACTGGTCAAATGGGGGAAATCAGATGACCCTACGTGGTCATTCTATCACGGCAGATAAACAGCGGGACGTGTCCTGAGTTCATGCACAACAGCGCAACAGGGAGGCACAACCAAGTGCTCCAGGCGATCTCACATGCGGTTAATACTGCTGGAGGAAGCTCTATGCCACCAGACGCTCCAGCAATAAAGTTCTATACGGCAGGAGGCCACAAATCTTGGTCTGGAACATCTGTGATATCACGAGTATAGATGCAGGGTTTACTGGATGGAGCAGACGACTGGGAATATACATTAGACCTTCTAGAATGGGAGGGCCATCCGGCAATCATCAGGAGAGTGGCATGAGACCGGATATTGTTCTCCACTCAGGTTCGTAAAAGAAAAGACTGTGATCGAATGACTCAGAGTTTTTACTTGTGGTTGATAGAAAATCTTTTGAAACCGCTCTTAAAGATCTTCTTAAATTTGATGGTAAGTCAGGTCTTCATCTGAATTTGAATAAAACAAGAGCAGTGTGGATTAGGAAGAATGAACAATAGTGAAGTCCGTTACATGGAACATTTAGAAATTAATTGGAATCCTTCAACATTTCGAATACTAGACATCTGGTTTACTATCGATTGTGTGGAAATTAATTATGCATAGAAGCTTGCTGACATCAAACACTTATTTAAAAAGTTGGTAAAACGCCAAATACCCCCCCCCCCCCCCCCCCCCCCATCCCTTTAGTAGAATCGCTATATCTAAATTTGCAATCCATTCCAAACTAAGGCACCTCTGGCTGCTTTTGCCAAATCCATCAGATGTGTTTACCAATCATGCCAAAAATTGTGTTATACATGTGTGTGGAATAAGAAAAGAGATAAAATCAGTCAAAACACTGCGCAAGTAAACTAAAACATCGGGCACTATTCGTGACCCATAATGAACATACCTACAAAAAAGAAAGATCGGCCAAGTGCTTTGTGAGATATTCTATAAAGAAGAAAAACCGTTACAGGCCGTTACAGCCTTTGGTAACGGATATAACGGGGTAAACTAAAACATCGGGCATCATCCGCGACCCAGAATGAACATACCAGCTAATTTTTACAAATATCGGCCAAACACTTTCTGAAATATTTAATGGAGAAGAAAAACCGTTACTGGCCTTTACAGCCGTTAGTAACGGCTATAACGGTAAACTATAACATCAGACATTATTCGTGACCCATAAATGAACACGTATACCTACACATTTTCAGAAAGATCGGCCAAGTACTTTTTGAGATATTCCATAAAGAAGAAAAAAACCGTTACAGGCCGTTACAGCCGTTAGTAACGGCTATAATGGGATAAACTAAAACATCGGGCATCATCCGAGACCCGTAATGAACATACCTGCTAATTTTCACAAAGATCGGCAGAGTACTTTCGGAGATATCCCATGAACAAGAAAAAGCGTCACAGGCCGTTACAGCCGTTAGTAACGGCAATATCGTTAAACTGAAACATCAGGCGTCATCCGTGACCCATAATGAACATGCCTACACATTTTCAGAAAAATCGGCCCAGTAGTTTTGTCTGGAGCAAGTGGAACACATTTTGACCACGGACAGACGGACAGGCACACAGACACACAGACAGCACTTCTTCGTTCCAATTCTAAAGTACTCCCTGTTCTTTAAGAACTGGGAGTACAAAAAGGAGACATTGGTCTTCCCGCGTTAAGAACTTTTGCTACATCTTTGAAAGTGTCTCGGTCCGTAGAAATGGAAGACGAAAGCATAAATGGAAAAAATATACCACTCAATAACTTTTCGCAATAGTCTTTGATTAATATACATGGTCCAAAGATTGTTTTAAAATTTGCAGAATGCAACTGATTCTGGGCAGATTTTTTTTTTTTAAAGCTTATTAACATTGTTATTGCAAATGTGTGCGAAACAATTCTGCTGAACTATTAGCTAAACCAATATGCTGCAATAAATGTATTCAAGTCGGGAAAAGAATATATTTTGTCCAAAACTTTTACAAAACAAAAATGTTTGCTATGTAGCTCATTTTAATGATGATAGACAGACAGTTTTTTTCATGCCGAAGTCTCAAAGAAAAATATGATGGCAATATTGAATTTCTCACTTTCGCCGGGTACATGTCCGCAGTACTCGATTACATAAAGACACCTGGAATGAATGTCAAAAACAATACATATGTCAGTTCTCCTCTCTGTTACAAAAAATTGTTCGCCACTTACAAAGGTTAAAAGGTATACTATGATGTAAGGGTCGATAACAACCTGAGACATCTGTTTTGCGATATATGGGATTTGAAGCCGTCTCAAACCCATGACTGGAATTGATGTTTCCTGCCTGCTCATAAAATGATGGATGTAAAGCTCAACTGGTTTCACCTAACAATATTACACAAGTGCATAGGAACAAATATAATTTTAAAGAAAATTGGAGTCGTTAACAATGGCAGGTGCAGCTTTTGTGGGCGGCGTAAGGATAGTATTGACCATATGTTTTGGAGATGTTCTTATGCTCAGCGTTTCTGGGACACGTCTACTAGGTTAATAACAGAAAAATGAACCAATTCCCAGAATGCAAGTCTAACAGAATCACGTGTTCTTCCAGGATATGATGCAACAATCGTCATTGACTGTACTTTCTTCTTCCTTATTCTGATGGCAAAACAATATTTGCATACATGCAAACTGAAAGGCATCCTTCCACACGTATCAGGTTTCCTGAAAATACCCAAATATACCAAAACTAAAGAACATAATGCGTATATAAACTTACATATCTAATGGTTTATACATGATCATTTGTCTCCTCTCTTGAGTGACCTAATCAACTTCTATGCAACCAGAGGCAATTGCTGGTACTCTTTTTTCTTCTTTTCATGACATTTGACAATGCTGGTGAGGCTTGTAACAATGTAACCAGTTACTACAATTGTTGAAAACCAATTTACATTCTTTGTCGTATCTCAGCTCGCCAACACCCAACCCATCATCATCTTTTGCCCATCTCTCCTTCACTCTTGTATATTTGATTTTTTTTCTGTCTGTCCACCCCGCCGCCCCCCCCCCCCTCCCCATCCCCCAAGCATGATTATGTTTTCGATATAATTGTAATACGCATACCTTTTTGCATGATACCTTATTGTATACCAAATTGTTATAGTGCAAAACGATACTTACGTTATAAGTAATGCTTGTTCAACATGTTGTCAACAGCAATACTGGAGGAGGAGG
>JADBJO010003533.1:32500-34519 GCA_016801955.1 Conus betulinus
AAGCCAGAGCCAAATCATCACCAGGGCCAAACGGAATACCTTACCAGCTGTACAAGAAATGTCCCAAGGTGCTGGAGTGGCTCCACAGGCTGCTGCGATCAGCTTGGAGAAATCAGAAGATCAGCGGCCAGTGGATGACGGCAGATGGTGTGTACATCCCCAAAGAGCAAAACTCAAGTGACATCAGCCAGTTCAGGCCAATATCACTACTGAACGTCGAAGGGAAAATCTTCTTCTCTGTCATGGCAGCAAGGCTGACCAAGTACCTCATGGAAAACAAGTACTTGGATGTCAGTCCAGAAAGGTGGCATTCCAGGCGTGGCTGGTGTAGAGACACGCCACAATGATCTGGGACGCAATCCAAAGAGCAAAAACAGAAAAGAGAGACCTGGACGTAGTGTGGCTCGACCTGGCAAACGCATATGGATCTGTACCCCATGAGATGATACAGTTGGCTCTTAAGATGTACCATGTGCCAAAGAACATCCGCGACATGCTCAAGAAGTACTTCAATGGCTTCTCAATGCGGTTCTCTACCAAGGAGTACACAACAGATTGGATCAACTTGGAAGTGGGCATTGCAATGGGCTGTGCATTTCCCCCCCAATACTGTTCGTGTTGGCAATGGAAGTCATCTTGAAAGCAGCAACAAGCAACGCAAGACAAACAGACCTGGCGATGGATACAAGATGCCCCCTCTCAAGGCCTTCATGGATGACACTACAGTGATTTCATCCAGAGAAGACGAGACACGTCACGTGCTGGAGAGGCTGGACGACATAGTTGCCTCATCCAGAATGAAGTTCAAGCCAAAGAAATCACGGAGTCTCTCACTGAGGAAAGGAAAAGTGGCCGAATCTGTGGTCTTCAGTGTTGCCAACCAGGCCATTCCAACAGTAACAGAAGAGCCAGTCAAGAGCCTTGGAAGATGGTATGATGATACGCTGAAAGACACACAAGAGCAAAAGAAACCAAACAGATGTCGGAAGAAGGCTTGGAGACCATTGACCAGTGTGGGCTCCCTGCAAAAATACAAGGTCTGGTGTCTGCAGTTCATGCTGATACCAAAGCTCCTATGGCCTCTGATGATATACGACATCTGCACCAGCATAGTGGAGGCAATGGAATCCAAAATCAACAAGTTCACAAGGAAATGGCTTGGTGTCCCACCTGTCTGACTGACATAGCGCTATACTGTCGCCAAGCAAAGCTGAAACTACCACTGAAATCCATCCTGGAGGAATATAAAGCAGGGAAGATCAGACTTCAAAGCATGCTGGAGGACTCAGGAGACAAGGTGGTTGAAGCAATCAAGCCCCAGCTGAAGACAGGCAGAAAATGGAAAGTTCAAGAGGCGATGGATTCTGCAAAAGAAAGTCTCAAGATCAGAGAAATAACAGGACACACACAGACCAACAGACAAGGACTGGGGGGGTGACCAAAACTGAATGGTGGTCAAAGGCCAAAGGAAAAGCCAAAGAGACATGATGATTCAGGAGATGAGAAAAGAAGAAAGAGACCAACAAAGACTCCAAAAAGCAGTCCAGCAGAGCCAGCAAGGGCAATGGACAACGTGGGGGAGAATGCACTCCAAAGAAGTCTCACTTGGAATGACATTTGGCACATGGCCCCTCTCAGGATCAGCTTCATTCTCAGATCTGCATATGACCTTCTGCCTTCAAATGCAAACCTGGTGAAGTGGGGAAAAACAGACGATCCTTCATGCATGCCCTTGCCCATGAAAAACAAACAGTGGAGCATGTCCTAAGCTCATGTAAAGTAGCCCTGGCTCAAGGAAGGTACACATGGAGGCACAACCAAGTGCTCAAAGAGATTGTACAAGTAGTCTGGGCTAGTACCAACACCACAAAAGGGAAAAATCAGGACTCCAAAAGCACCCGCAACATTCTTCACGGCAGGAGGCAGCGAATCATGGCCAAGAACAACAGTGCCACTCGGAACATGCAGGCAGAGTCTGCTGGACGGGGCAGATGACTGGGAGTGCACAGCAGACCTCCC
>JADBJO010003533.1:37464-39964 GCA_016801955.1 Conus betulinus
ACCCACCAACAGTTCGTGCCTTTTTGTATTCCCATGAGGAAGGCCGGAAAGAGCTCAGTTGGGTAGAGCGCGGACTCGTGATCCTAGGGGTTGCGGGTTCGAATTTCGGTACAGGGGAATTTTTCCCTCGGGAGTTAACATTGGTTCGGACCTCATTCCCCATACAGTCCTTCGAATGAGACGATAAACCGAGGTTCCGTGTGTGAACGCACGCACAACATCTTGCACACACGTCAAATCCCATCACCAACTTTCAGAAGAAGAGAAGGCCAGTTGGCCGTTGGTACGGATGACACGTTACACATAACATGCACCTTCCCCGAAGATGGAGTATGGCTGCCTTTAATGGCGGGATAAAAAAAAACGGTCATATACACAAAACTCCCACTGCCTGTCTATACAGGCAGTGTCCGCAGGAGTATCAGCCTGCGTAACCAGAAAGACAGAAAGAAAGAAAAGACAAAAAACAATGTACTTCCAGATCATATAGCCCAAACAGAGAGTACTTTACAACGGGAACGAACAAATGCTGTCTAACGGCTATAATGGCTGTGTGTGACGGTTTTTTTCTTGTTTATGGAATTATCTCAGAAAGTACTTGGCCGCGATCTTTCTGAAACATTTATAGTTATGTTATTATAGGTCACGGATGATGCCCGATGCTTTATTTTACCGTTATAGCCGTTACGAACGGCCTGTGGCCCGGCGGTTTTTTTTCTGTAGAATATCCCAGAAAAGTACTTGGCCGATCTTCCTGAAAATTTGTAGGTATGTTACTAACGGCTATAAACCGATGCCCATAACAGTCTTTCTTTTTTCATGGAATATCTCAGTAAAGTACTTGGTGATCTTTATTGGGTCGCAGATGATGGCTGGTGTTTTACAGAATAGCCGTTGCTAACGGCTATATAACGGCCCAAAATGGTTTTTTCCTCTTTAGGAATATCTCAAATGTATTCAAGATAAACTGGGCGTACGTTTATATGCTTTGATCTTGTTCTCTCTTGCTTTTTTTTTGCTGTGTGTTTTTTTTTTTTGCTTTTTTTTCTTTTTTTTCCACGTCGTCTGCATCTTTTCAACTCCATACATTTCCTATCGTTTTTTTTTTTTTTTATTCTGCTTACGCTTCATGTTCGTTATCTTTTCCCTTGCTTTTCCTATTTTCTTCTTCTATTTTTTTTTTTCCAATTTCTGTCTGTCTGTCTGTTGTCTGTCTGTCTCTGTCTGTCTGTCTGTTCTGTCTGTCTGTCTGTCTCTCCTCTCTCTCTCTCTCTCTCTCTCTCTCTCTCCCTCTACCTTTTCCTACTTTCCTCTTCCTTTTTCTACGCTCTCCCTTTTCTCTCCCCCCCCCCCCCCCCCCCCCTTTCCCCCTGTCTCTCTCTGTCTGTCTGTCTGTCCGTCCGTCTGTCCGTCTGTCTGTCTGTCTGTCTGTCTTTGTTCTTTTTCTCTCTTATTCCTACTTTCCTCTCCTTTTTCTACTTTTCTCTCTCTTTTCCTACCTTTTTTTCTCTCCTCTCCTTCTTGTATTTTCCCTTTCTGCTTTCTTTTTCTTCCTACGTTTCATTTTCCTTCTCTACTTTCCCTTCCCTTTTCCAATTTCTTCCTTTTTTTTTTCCTAACTCCTCCTCACCTCCCCAACCTTTCCTAATTTCATCTTTCTTTACCTACTTTCTTTCTCCCTCCCCCCCCCCCCCCTTCCACCCCCCCCCCCCCCCCCCCCACCGTCCTCCACCGTCCCCCCTCCCCCCTTTTCTTACTTCCTCTCTCTTTCTCCTACTTTTCTTCTTCCTTCTCCTACCTCCCCTTCTTTTTCCTTCTTTCCAATTCCCCTTTTCTTTTTTTTTGCTTTATTTTCTCCTTTCTTTTCATATTGGGACGATGACTTCTTCTGTGGCAATACTACTTTAATAGAAACAGTCATTTATTATAATTTTATAAAAATTATTGAATGGGGACAATGATTTATTTCTATTCCAATGGTGATAATCGTCCATTATGGTGACATTGATCATTTTCATCGAGTTGATGGAGAACGGTGACGAACCCTGCGGTTTTTTTTTTTTTGTTTGTTTTTTCTCATGGTGATGATATAACTTTCTGGCGGCAGACTGCTATTTCGATGGTGATAATCACACATTGGGTCACAGTTGCCAATGCCGTGGTGATAATCATTTCTTTAAACGCCTGATACACTGCTGCTGCACCTGTCCACATCTGACTCATTCTGCTACACCTGTCATCTGTCATATCTGATACACTCTGCTACACCTGTCCTCTGTCATATCTGATACACTATGCTACACCTGTCCTCTGTCACATCTGACACAGCCTGCTACACCTGTCCTCTGTCACATCTGACACACCTCTGCTACACCTGTCCTCTGTCACACAACTGACACACTCTGCTACACTGTCCTATGTCACATCTGACACACTCTGCTACACCTGTCCTCTGTCACATCTGACACACTCTGCTGCACCTGTCCTATGTCACCATCTG
>JADBJO010003533.1:44964-49964 GCA_016801955.1 Conus betulinus
AGCAAAGTGGCAAACATTGCAGATTCAGCTAACAGAGCAACTATTTTCAACATGAAAATAGAGCAAACTGCCAACATGACGGATAAAGGAAAGTATAGCAAACATGGAAAACATAGCACACATATTAAACATGGCATTCAAACTAAACATTACAGGAACAGCAAACATAGCCACCGTGGAAAAATATAGCAGGCATGGCAAAACGTAGCAAATATGGAAACTATGACCAATTTTACACACGTTGAAAATATGTCATACATGACACACACGTCAACCACAGCACGTGTCAAAGGCATCAAACGTGTCGAATATAACACACATGTCAAACACAACATACATGTCATACAGCAACGACGGCAAAACATAGAAAACACAGAAAATGCAGCAAAGATGACAGGCATGACAAACATCTCAACCATTGTACACATATGAGTTCTCTTCTTTACGACGAATGCTGTCGGCTTCATAGCTTCTGTGCCTATTGTACAGGAAATACCAATCATTCCCCAAATACCAGTAGGATGACACAGCCCTCACCACCCTTACCCTTATTCTTTTACTCCACCCATAATGCCACCCACCCCCGACACTCTCTCTCTCTCTCTCTCTCTCTCTCTCTCTCGCTCTCTCTCTCTTATATCCGCTTCACAATACAAATCTATTTCACAGCCATCATGGTAGCCATTACGGCTCCGTACTTCCGTGCTTGGAATGATCGTTTGCCCCTTTCTGCAGGTCATGAGGCGTCACGTGACATGACGTCAGTCGTGGAAGAGCTGAGACGTGGGTCATAGAGGCGGGAGGCTAGAAAATTCTTCTGGAGTCTGGCGGGGGGGGGGGGGGGGGGGGGGGGGCGGGCTTTTATAGCACACTCGCATTGAGTGGGATAAAGACATAGGCGATGGGTCGTTCGAGTGACTAGAAGATCTGTCACAAGTGGGAGAAAATGGCCGACGGTAATAGTGTCCTCTGACTGGTGCAAGGACAGTAGTAATATATTCTGATAAGTACAGGAATCTCGCGTATGGTTTATAACCTTATGAGAAATATCATATTTACGAAATTTAGGTTGTGTGCCGAATATGAGAAGATAAGTGGTTTCTCGTTCTTCGTTTTCACTGTCCTAAATGTTATTTGTTTTCGCCTGTAGAAGACCTAAGAGGTCGAAATGCATTGTGTGTTGCCATGTACTTTGTTTGTCAGTGTCCTTGGCGGTAACTAACCCCCTCTCTTTCTATGTTTTGCTTCATTTCCCGCCCTCGGTCACTCCGTTTTGAAGCTGATCATATTCACATCAGCAGAAATCTAATACAAACACGTGTAACACCCTCCCTTCAACAATCTCCACCCCCTCACCCCCCCACCCCCCTTCCCTCGCTATTGTCATCTCCTCTCTATCTTCACGCCTTCTCCACCTCCACCATAGAAAAACTATAGAACAAGTCATGCATTATGCATTGTCTTTAGCCATCTCTTTCCATTCAAGTTCGCCAGTGTGTAAGGGCAAAGGGATGGTTGATGGGAACAGGATGTGAACGTTCGCGGCGAGTAGGATAAGACTCAGGCAATGGATCAATAGAGTGACCAAAAGTTCTGTCGCAAGTGAGAGAAAATGGCTGACAGTAATAATGGCCTCTGACTGGTGCAAGAAAAGACGTACTGTATTCTGATAGGTACAGGAATCTGACGGTATTCTTGTCCTTCCAAAGAAAGAAAAAAGCCGGAGGAGCTTGAAGAATACGTGTTACTTTGCTCATTTTGCCCTGTGTTTCTCTCATCGCGTGCAAATCGGCAGTGACTCGTCCTTTCTCGCGTCCATGAAATAGGCCTGAAGTCACTGCATGCAGTTTTCGTCGAGTCGGCTGATAAGGATGACTGGCAGGGTGGCCATATGGTCAGGCTGTTGTGTTCTGGCTATGAGAATCTTGGGTTCAAACCTTGACAGTGAAATGAAAGGTACACTTTTGTTTCCTTTAGTTGAACATATTTCATATTCAATTGTACTGATTGTATTGGGTTGTGTTGACTTGTACGGTATTGTATTGTATTGTATTGCATGTATTGTACTGTATGGCATTGTATTCTATTGCATTGAAATTCATGATAGTTTGTTCTATTATTTAGTACTGCATTGTACTCCATCTTGTTATACTGCATTGCTGTACTGTGTTTTGTACTGCATGACGTCGTGTCGTGTTATAATGTGTGTGTTGAAGTCACCTCGCGATCACATCTGATTTCTCTGTGGGACATGTGGGCAGTCTCTCCAAAGAGAACGGATTGCCGAAGGACAGAGTCACCCCACTATTTTCTGTCTGTCTGCTTCAGCTCATTGCGTCAAATTCAGCTCAAAGCTGATGCGTCGGCAGTCGGTCGCCAGGGGCAACACCTTTTTGCCGTGACTTATTTTACATGCAATGGGCAATGTGGATAAGGGATCAGAGTCTTGTCTGATCCAAAGAGAAACAGAATGACCTGCTATCCACTGGAAAATCAAGACAGTTGCTAATGGATGACATGCAAGTTACATTGGGGGGGGGGGGGGGGGGTACATTCCCTGACGTGTGGTTTCTGATGTTCTGATAAATGATCATATTTTCATCACCAAAACTCTGATACAGACACATGTCACACCCTCCCTCCAACAGTCTCCACCCTCCCTTCCCATCTCTTCTCTATCTTCACGCCTTCCCCACCTCCACCATAGACAAACAGTGTAACCTGTTATGCATTATGTATTATCTTCAGTCATGCTTTTCCATTCAAGTTCGTCAGCGTTTGACAGCAAAGGGAGAGTTGATGAAAGCAAGATGGAAGTGAGAGTAAGGTGGGGAGGAGGGGGGTTAAGGGGTGGAAATGAGGAGGGGGTGGGAGGGGGAGGACGGGGGCTGGCTGACGGGGAGGGACATGGTGATTAAAAGTGGAGTTTGTGTGAGGGTGATGAGAGTGGGGGTGTGTGGGTAATAACTGATCTTGATTCAACGAACTATTGATTGACGTGACCAGATAGCAGACTGCCACTCTCTCCTGTTTGTTTCCACATAGGGGAGCTGGCAACTGCACTTCTTGAAAGAACACTTCTGCGCGGGAATCAAAGTAATTGGATCTGCTGGATGCGGTTTTGTCACGTTTGTCACACATGCAAAACACTGAGGCGATAGGGAAGTTCAAGCAATATGGCTGATCAGCCAACCTTTTGCACAACTTTTCCTTGAATGTTTCTGAGCATGGTTTTTTCCTTGAATGTTTCCAGCATTCATTTACAGAAGAAATGTAAATTCAGAAACAATAGCCGCAACTTGAACTAGAGGTATTGCTTCGCACCGCTTGGCAATGTTTCTCACGTGACATCGGTGAGGAGAATCGACCGCAGATTTGGGAAGAGATTGTGCAGCAACAACTCTGTGTGATTTCAGCAGTGTCAGCTAACAGGCGATTCCTTTCAACTGGAAGATCTATGATCTTGTTTGAACAGCTTGTTGTGTTGCAACCTTCTACAGAGCGTGCTCATTAATGGTGGATTTTTTTTTCTCAAGGGAGATAACACCTCCTCTTTCTCAGCAGAGCTGTCTGGTGCTCTGTGATAGATCTTCAGAACTGCTGAGCTAAGCAGTCGCCATGTGGTCTGGGTGTTGTGTTTTGGTTCTGGAATCTTGAGTTCAAAGCTTGACAGGGAGATGAAAGGTACACCTTTGTTTCCCTGAGACCGTAAGTGAGCGTTTGTTATATTGAATTACATTGACGTGTTGCATTGCATCATTTTGTGTTGTATTGTAATTGTATTCGCTTGTACTGTATTGAATTCCATTGTCTTGACTTGTACTGAATTTTCTTAACATTGCATTGTATTGCATTACAATGCATCGTGTTGAATTGCATTGCGCTCTCTATGATTATACTCTATTGTATTGTAACGTACTGTATTGCACTGCATTGCATTGTGTCGTATTACTGTGTGTTGTATTATAGTCACCTCACCATCACATCTGCCTTCTCCATGGAAAATGTAGGTAGTCTCTCTAAGGAGAACAGATTACCAAAGGACAGCGCCAACTGCTATTTTCTGCCTGTCTCATTTAGCTCATCTATCAAGGTTGATTTGTCTACAGTCGGTCGCCAGGGGCAACACACCCATTTGACGTGATTTGTTTTACATGTAACGGGGTAAGTGGATCTTTTGCATGGGATCAATGTATTGTCTGGTCCAGCAACAACAGAATGACCTGCTATCCACTGGGAAATTCAAGACAGTTGCTAATGGATGACATGCAAGCTACATTTGGGGTGTATGGGTTTTGATGTTCTAATAAATGATCATTGTTTTCATCAGCAAAAATCTGATACACACACATGTAACACCCTCCCTCCAACAGTGTCCACCCTCCCATCTCCTCTCCTCTCTATCTTCACACCTTCCCCACCTCCACCATAGACAAACTGTGTAACGTGCCATGCATTGTGTGTTTATCTTTGGTCCTATTTTTCCATTGAAGTTTGTGAGTGTATGACAGCAAAGGATGGTTGATGGGAATGGGATAGAGGTGATAGTAAGCGCAGGGACGGACATGGGGGGGGGGGGGGGGAATTAAGGTGAGGGAATGAGGTGGGGTGGGAGGGGGAGGACAGGGGCTGGCTGACGGGGAGGGACATAGTGATTCAAAGTGGAGTTTGTGTGAGGGTAATGAGAGTGGGGGTGGGAAGGTAACGACTGATCTTGATTCAACGAACTATTGATTGACGTGACTGGATAGCCGGCTGCCACTCTCCCCTGTTTGTTTTCGAGTAGCAGAGTTGCCACTTGAGCTTCTTGAACGAACTCTTCCGCGCAGGAATCAAGTAATTGGATCTGCTGGAAACAGTTTTGTCATGTTTGTCACACATGCAAAAAAAAAAAAAAAAAAAAACTGACGCGTTAGGGGAGTGCAAGCAATGTAGCTGATCAGCTGGAACTTCTGCGCAATTTTTTTTTCTTGAAAGTTTTGGCATTTCTTTACAGGAAA
>JADBJO010003533.1:67464-77464 GCA_016801955.1 Conus betulinus
ACCAAAGGCGGAAACGACTGGGCGCGGGAGGAAGTCAACGTGAGCTGGTCACGAGATGGCCTCTGTACCGTTTCCGCCGTAAGGACGTAATGTTGACCAATCAAGAGTCCAGGAAGGTTTTGACGCCATCGGCGCTGTCCCGTCAGGTTGTGGAAGAGACCGGTGGGCAAGAGTAAGTAGTACAGCGGTTCGTAGCTGTTGTTGCTGCTTCAAAGCGTAGGGCATGTTTCGAATGCAGCTCCTGCCGGCTTTTAAGAGCGTTGCGTTCTTGTCCGTGCTGATCGAGTTACACGGACGCGCAGAGATGAGAGAGAGGAGAAGGAATCCCCCCGATGAGAGGACTGAGAGAGGATGACCCGTCCCCCCGTCTTTCCGGAGGCCGTCCCCCTGTCGCCGACGGGGGAGCCCCAGGGGAGGAGAGGACCCCCGATGTGTGAGAGAGGGGGGGAGAGAGAGAGGGGAGAGGAGAATGATGGTGAGACTAAGCTGCGAGGGAGCGAAGAGGACATGAGAGGGCATCCATGATTGGGACATTTTCATTCGGCGTACATCATTTAGCGAATGTGTATTATAAGTCCGATGCCCTTTATGTAATGGATTTGGTTGTGGACCACCGACTGGACGAACAATGACACGACACGGACGATGACGATGATGATGGTGACTGGTGGGACGGTGATGATAAAATAAAATGATAAACTACAACTGACAAACACAAACACACACACACACACACCCACACCCACACACAAACACACACACACACACAACCACACACACACACACACACCCATGGAAAAAAGATCTTATGCTTAAATGTGTTGTGACCTTTAAAAGGATGTTATAAAGTATAGGTGTTTCTGACATATGTTGTTTTATGGGCCCATATATGTACGAATGCCTACATTATATGTAGTGTGCGTGCACGTATGAGATAAATGTCAAGAAGGGAAAGGGTGTGCATTTGTTTGTTTGATTATAAATAGTTTAATCAGTCCGTGCTGGTGTGTTTGTCTCTGGTCGGAGGAACAGGGGGGTAGTGCATACACGGTTACCACCGGCTGCTTAAGTTAATCTATGTTAAGAACTACAGCACCCAAAAAAATGTCACCATCCAGATCAGAGAAAAGAGAGAGAGAGAGAGAAAAGAAAGAGCGGAGGAAAAATGAGAAATACCCCCCACCCCCCCGCCCCCCCCAAACAAAACAAAAACAAACAAACACAAAAACAAAGAAACCAGGACAGAAAATATTGACAAGGGCCTAACCCTCTTATTAGCAAAAACCGTCGCAACACAATACCGCTACAGTAAATAAAAAGGAATCACAAAGAAAAAAGCAACAGAAAAGCAAAAAAAAGACATGTTAGAGATAGAGAGAGAGAGGAGAGAGAGAGAGATGAGAGACGTGCGTGGAGGGGCCCGGACCCCCCGAGAGCGGCGGATCGAGAGGAGAGACGGCGGAGCGGTCGAGGGAGAGAGGGGGTGGGTGAGGAGAAGAGGAGAGAGACTCTACCCCGTTTTCAGATAGTGCGTGGTGCCCTTTTGAGGGAGATCTAGCAACATGTAGGATAACTGTAAAAACGCTAGGATCACCGTGAAAGGGTGATAAGGGGAATTTAAAAAGGAAAGTTTCAGACAATCTATCTAATGAGCCGTAGGCGGCAGCGGTGAATTATTAAAAAGGGTAAAAGGTATTTTGGGGGGGCGGGGGCCACAAGCATGTGGAGGAGAGAGAGGGACCAAGTGAGAAGGGGGAGGGGAAAGAAGTAAAGGAACCATAGGGGAGGCGTAGGGTTTTTTTTTTTTCTTACTCCAGCAGGACCACCGTCTTAACTTTTCCGAAACATTGAAGGCAGGTATTCAGTTTACCAGGGAGGAGGAGCTGGAGCCGAGGAAAGATATGGTTTTCAAACCTTTAAGAAGAACCCCGACCGTTCGACCATTTAGCCACGGGAATCTTAGTGGAGAGGACCTTACGAAGAAACATGACGAGATCAAAACGGAAGGTGAGATATCAATGGAACATCACAGTCTCAAACGGGAGTGCCGGAGTGTGGGGCTTGATCATCATGTGTGATGAATCCCAGGACGCTGAGTTGTAAAGATACACAAACCATCACAAGAAGGCTGCGTGTGTGTTCAACAAACATCACATGAGAGGCAGAGTTGAAAATAACACACAAACCTCACCCGTAGTAAGGCTGAGTGTAAAGAACAATCATCACCAGGGAGGGCTGCGTGTAAAATACACCACATCACAGTAAGGCTCTGGAGTTGTAAAACACACCACAAACATCACAGTACGGCTGAGTTCCACTGAGTGTAAATACACAAAAATATCACGTGGAAGCTGTTTTAATGGGCTGAAGTGTACAATTGATACAATAACACCACCAGTGAACATCATTAAATAGGCTGATCACGGTTTTTGGGGGCGAGTGTAAGAGTGGGGGGGGTAAATAACACACACAAACGGATCACATGAAGTTTTTGCTCCGCCGTCGGAAATGTTCCTAAATAAACACACAAACATCACTTAAAGTCTGAAGTGTAAATACACAAACATCACAGTGAATGCTGAAACTGTAAACACCACACACAAACATACAAGGCTGCTGAGTGGTAAATAACACACAAACATAACATGAAGGCTGAGTTGTATAATACACACAAACACCACATGACATGAGTCTAAGTGTGTAAATACACAAACTCACGTCGTGAAGGCTGACGTTGTAAATGCACAAACATCACATGAAGGCCTGAGTGTAAATGAACAAACATCACATGAAGGCTGAGTGTAAATACACAAACAACCACGTGAGGCCTAAGTGTAAATACACAAACATCACATGGGGGCTGGTGTAAATAACACACAAACATCACATGAAGGCTGAGTGTAAATAACACACAGGCATCACATGAAGGCACTGAGTGTAAATAACACACAAACATCACAGAAGGCTCTAAATCTAAGTGTAAATACACAAACATCACATGAAAGGCTGAGTGTAAACCACACAAACATCACATGAAGGCTGAGTGTAAATGCACAATCCATCACATGAAGGCTGAGTGTAAATACACAAAAAGCTCACATGAAGGCTAGCTGTAAATACACAAATGCACGTGAAGGCTCGGTGTACATGAACAACATCACATGAAGGTTTGGGTGCAAATACACAAGTACATACATGAAGGGCTAAGTGAGAATACAAAATCACGAGGCTCAGTGTGTTGAACGCAAGGCAAACATCTTCGCGAACACACGTAAAATGTAATTCTCACCATCTTTCGAGAAGCTAAGTGCCACACAAACATCCGATGAGGCCCAGTGAATGGCAAAGTGTCACATGAACAACTGACACATGGAAGGCTCCCTGTAAATGACAAAGATCACAGAAAGGAGGAGAGCAAAGGAAACTAGACAATTGGGGCAGTCACACGAATTGAGACGATAGCCTTTAAACCGAGGGTTCCGTGTGTGAACGCACGCATAACATCTTGCCCACACGTAAAAATCCCCTCACCAACTTCGGGACTACCCAGTAGGAAGGCCAGTTTGGTAAACGTTGGTATGGTGAACCTTACACATAAATGCACCCTGCGTGAGAGCTTGAAAGACTGGAGGAAGTAAGGAAACTGAGTGAAACGATCAAGAACGATATTGACACTAGATGACACGGGAAAACCACTAAATGAAGCGCAAGCTGGCAGCTCTGCAGTCGGCACTACCCAGATAGGCAGCCCGTTGAGAGTAAACGAGTGTTGAGATGAAAGCGCTTAGAGCTTGGTCTCTCGCAGAGGGAATAGGCGCGATGGAGAGGTTGAGCGTAAAGTACACCTAAGTCTCTGGTGAGAAGAGTCGCATAGAGTCACTAGATGTTTCCTGAGTGTAGAGAAATGCACAACTAAACTTCGTGTGACAGCTGAGCGGTAAATGCACTGAAATCTCCTCGTGAGGATGGTGAGCCCGAAATACACAAAAATCTCTCTCTCTCCCTCTCTCTCTCTCTCTCCCTCTCTCTCTCTCTCTCTCTCTCTCTCTCTCTCTCTCACACACACACACACACACACACACACACACACACACACACACACACACACACACACACACACACCATAGTAATGAAATAAAGGACAATGCGAAACAAGGTAAGGAAGACAAGACACAAAATAACAAAGAAAAAGTATGAAATGAAAGAAAGAAAGGAAGGAAATGAGAAACAAAAGAAAGAAAGACCAAAAAAAGAAAAAAAGAAAAAAAAATGGGGAGAAAAATGGGGAATAAAAAGCAAGAGAGTAAAATGAAGAAAGACAAGAAGAGAGACAGAGAGAGAGAGAGAGAGAGAGGGAGGGAGACAGACAGACAGAGACAGAGACAGAGAGACACAGACACAGACACAGAGAAAGACACAGACAGAGACACAGAGAGACAGAAAAACAAAGGACATACATACAGAGAAAGAGAGAGAGAGACAGACAGACAGACAGAGACAAAGAGAGAAATAAAAATGTAAAGAACAGAAGAAAGAGAGAGAGAAAAAAAAAAAAAAAAAAAAAAAAAACAGCGAGTAAGCACAAACAAGGATGAAAATAGAACGGAAAAACCTGAACACACACAAAACAAAACAAAAAAAAAAAAAAAAACAAAAAAAAAAAAACAAAAAACAAAAAAAAAATTAAAAGAATTTAGTACCACAGAAAAAGAAAGCCTTTGTTTTTGTTGTTTTGAAGTCAAAGGTGTGGCACCTATGTAAAAGTGAACAACGTCAGCCCCCGCGCGTTACTGTCGATCAATCATCAACCGACAGGAAAGCTTAAAGACCATGGTCACACGAGGCGTGTCAGTCATCCGACTGAGAAGAATGGGTCGACTCTCCAAACGCCCATAGTTCTGTTCAGAGCCTGCACTGCGTCATATGAACCACATCTTTTCAGTCAACGGTTACATAATTTGCTTACGGTGTCTTGGGAACAAGAAAGAGCGGAACAGAATTAGACATCATGTCCTTTCTGTTGAGGCCGAGTCTTCGAAGACAGCATTGATTTTTGTTGTTGGCGTCAGAGATGAAGGGAATTGTAAACCGAAGTAAGTGGAACAGGAGGCTTGGATCTTTCACACACACACACACACACACACACACACACACACACACACACACACACACACACACACACACACACACACAACCCACACACACACACACGCACGCACGCACGCACGCACGCACGCACACGACGCACGCACGCACACACACACACACACACACACACACACACACACACACACACACACGCATATTTTGAAACCACGCCTTGCCGGGTTAAATTCAATTCCCCTACGGATGCATTGACAATGCTAAGTTTTAAAACATTTATTTTGGGTGACTTAAACATTGATTTATTGAAACTAAAACCAAGTCAGCAACAAAATTACAGCATGTTTGGTTTAGAACAACTTCTTTACAGACCAACACGAGCAACCAAAAAATTCATCCGTTTTAACTGATCATATTCATAGAAATACAAAACAAAATATTAATGAAATTTCTGCCCCGCTGAGCGGATATAGTGATCACAACCCTGCCTGTATTACGTGGTGCAAATGTCATTTAAAACTCCAAAGGGCATGAAATTATGCATTATAGAAACTTTATGAAATAGATTTCCTTGCAGTTTATCCAAAATATCATTAGATTTTTTATTCAGCACGTAAGAGATCCTAATGAAAATACTCAATTCTGGATTAATACATATTTTTTTCTGTGCATGACAAATATGCTTCATATAAAGAAAACTGTCAGGCAAGAAACAAAACCACCATGTGTAACAAAAGAAAGTTGCGACATTAAATCCGAAAAAAAAGGAAATGATCTCAGAAACTCTGGAACAAATAAACAATTCGGGGAAAATGGAAATGAAGTTATGTCCATGAAATGTCAGTCGAAACAACTGTGTTTTAAAAAATCTGTTAATTTCTTAACGCAGTTTCACGTTCAATCTCGAAAGCGATAAATATGTTGAAAAATACGCAGGTGTCAAGTAGTCGACAAAATATTACAAATTCATTTGCCCATCAGTTAAACAATAATTTTACAAATTTTACTGATGTAATTACATTCAAAAACGGCGAACAGAAAACAGTTATGGTGAATAATCAAGCAGCTAAACTTATGTAGGTTAGATAGGAGAGTGTCACAGGGATCTGTCTTAGGGCCCCATCTGTTCTCCATTCATGCCAAAGACTTATCGTGCTTTCTTAAACGTAACAGTGAAATTTTAACAAATAGTACATGTACTAAGTCAAGTGAATCAGACGTGGGTGCAATGTGTAGTGTCATATAAGTACGCGCGAGCGAAGGTTATTGGAAGCAGGAAAAGGGTATGCATGTATGCTGTAATAATCATACCACTATTTCTTTTTCCATATGTCTTCACATACAGATGTCTTCTTCAAACTTCCCCTTTTCTGTTTAGATTTGATGAGAGATTAACATTTTTTTTTTATCTGATCTAAGATTTTCCGGAGGAAAGATTTTTCACCAATTTCCGGTGTGTTTTTGGAAGGTATGTTTTTAAAGAGTGGTGTGAATGAGGTTTTTTTTTTTTTTTTTTTTTTAATGAAATGTGAGTTACTTTCAACGTGGTTACAGCCCTAATATGGCCCTGTGCAGACGGTTGGGCTATGAGCAACATTATCATTACCATTACCTGATGAGGAAACAAGCAGACTTACTGCTTTATTAAAGGTACCAGCTGAAAGCAAAAAAAATGCTTTCATTATTGGCTTAAACACGCGCGCACAACACTATCAAAAAAAAAAAAGATTTACCAAAATAACAGAAAACAGCCACAAAAAAACACACACACACACACACACACACACACACACACACACACACACACACACACACACACACACACACACACACACACACACACAAGAAACAGGAGACCCACAACGCAGTATGTTTCACGGACGGACCACAAAGAAGCCCCGTGACAGATCGTGGAGTTTTTCCCCGTTCTGAAAACCAAGTGGCAAAACGTGTAGGTCTGGGGTGGACGGACAGATCGAAGGGCCAGTCATCGATCAGCTTTCTTTGGGCTGTGTTCGAACTCAGGCCTGGGGGGGGGGGGGGGGGGGGGGGCAGAGGGAAAGGGTCTCTTTTGACGTTCTTCCTGTGGGGTGGGAAGACGGTAAAAATGATGATGAGGAGGAGGAGGAGGAGGAGGAGGAGGAGGAGGAGGAGGAGGAGGAGGATGGTGATGATGTGCTGCTGCTGATAGTGATGATGATGATGATGGTGATGATGATGATGATGATGATGAAGATGATGATTGATGATGATGATGATGATGATGATGATGGTAATCATGTGATGATAATGATAATGATGATGATGATGATGATGACGATGGTGATGATGACGATGATGATGATGATGATGATGATGATGATGATGATGATATAGTAACAACAGAGTAAAAATAATAACAACAACAACAGCTACAACAATAACGATAATGATGACAATGATAATGATACTACCAATAATAAAAGCATTAATGATGATAATAATAATAATAAAGTAATTTAAGTAGCATTAATAACAATGACTAATATCACTATCATTGTATCATCATCATCATCATCATCATCATCATCATCATCATCATCAGTAGTAGCATTAGTGTTATGATTGTTGTTGTTTCATTATTGTTGTTGTTATAAACCACCACCACCATCACCATCACAACAACAATCACAACTACCGTCACACCACCACCTCTAAATGCATCACCAACCACCACCATCACCAACCACCACCATCACCACTACCAGCATCACCGACCACCACCATCCACCACCACCACCATCACCACCACCACCATCACCGACCACCACCATCACCGACCACCACCATCACCGACCACCACCATCACCGACCACACCACCGAAACAACAACAACAACAATCACCATCACAACCACCACCACCATCACCACCACCACAACAACAACCACAACAAGGTGTAGCGGGAGGGCTCTCTGGTAACCTCAGACCTCAGTCACGGACAAACGGATTCCTGGTAAGGATCGACACCCAGATGTCGTCATGGCTGTGTCTAGTAAGCGTCACTATCAAATCCATGGAGCAGTGTTCGCGTTCTCATGGGCAACGATTCCTGGATCCGTTCTTTTGTACCGGATCCGTGACGCAGTTCTCCCACCAACATTGAATGGATCCTGGTTAGACCAGGTGGCCTTCATCCACACCACATTTTATAGAAATCAATACAGTAGGGTTTTTTTTTTTTTTTTTTTTTTTTGCGTTGACGTGCTGACAGAGGGACAAACAAAAAACAAAACAAACCGACACGGGAGTTAACTTAACCTTCTTGGCGATAGCAGTGATACTACTGTAGCAGCAGCAGCAGCAGCAATAGTAGTAGTGGGAGGAGGAGGGAGCAGCAGCAGCAGCAGTAGTAGTAGTAGTGGTAGTAGTTACAGTAGTATCACACACGCGCCCACGTTCTTGTATTGCATACTTTATGATGACTCAAATAGTATGTACACTTTTCTATGCAGAATTGACCTGTTTTTATGGGTTTGTAGGAAGATGTTAAATTCTTGAGATTAGCGTCTTACCGTGTAATAAATGAATGAATAGCTAAATGAATAAACAAACAAAATAATTAAATAACTAATAAAGAACACCTGCCTACCTTGCGCTGAAGAGTGAAGAGATCTAAGCTAAGTGACAAATTCGTTCATTTTCGTTGTCCTATTTGTTTCTGTCTTGCCTGAAGAAGACCTTAGAGGTCGAAACGCGTCGTGCTTTGTCTTGTGACTCGTGTGTCCACGTTTTCTCTTGGCGGTTCGCTAGCATTTGTTTAAGATTTGTTTAGATTTCCGCCTGCAGTCGTCTCACTTTGCAACTAATTAACTAAGTAAATAAATAAATGAACGAATGAATGGATAACTAACTGTATACATATATATATATATTGAATTATAAAACAAAGCTTGCTCTTATGTCTCAGATTGTAGAAATAGGGGGGTGGTAAGCCTTCATATCTGCAGTGGTAGATGATTCTGCCTAACTGACAGTATGTGCTTGAGTGGGTGAATGGGGAATAAATAAATGTTTCTCAAAATGAACCTTCAGCAAGCTTATAGTCTCAAAGAGGAGACCATCTCTGATTGTTTCTCCTCAGTGACCGCGGAAAGTGGTAATTTGACTCCTCTGCCTTTTCGGTTTTAAGAAGAATGCTATACCCAAAAAGGCTGGTGTGCAATACCATAGTATGTTTGTTGAGTTTTCAAAAAAACTAACTAAAGGTGCCACCTAAGAAGCAAAAGAAAATCATGAAAGAGCAAAACAAGCTACATTTTCTTGTGAAAAGTAGAAAATATAAAAAGATAACCTCTTAAGACACAAGTGCTGAGGGCCAGTTTCTTGGAATGAATCCGCAAGGGACTAAATTACAATGAAACAATAAATTCCAAGGATAAGTACCGAGCACCGTTTCCAGCAACTTACAGAGCAGCTAGGTGTTGCAATGACTGCAAGAAATATTGAATTATAAACAAAGCTTGCTCTTATGTCTCAGATTGTAGAAATAGGGGGGTGGTAAGCCTTCATATCTGCAGTGGTAGATGATTCTGCCTAACTGACAGTATGTGCTTGAGTGGGTGAATGGGGAATAAATAAATGCTTCTCAAAATGACCCTTCAGCAAGCTTATAGTCTCCAAAGAGGGAGACCATATATATATATATATATATATATATATATATATTTAGAGAGCGAGAAAGACACAAGAAAGAAAGAAAGAAAAAAGAAACCTATACATATATTCAGAGAGAGAGAGAGAGAGAGAGAGAATCAAGTACATGTGTATGTGTGGAAAGAGTACGCATGCGCAGCAAGCAGGCGCAGTCAGGGGGACTAATTACAGGTGTAAAAAGTGCGTGCTCTCGCGACCAAGTT
>JADBJO010003533.1:79964-82464 GCA_016801955.1 Conus betulinus
TATCATCGTCATCATCATCATCATCATCATGTGATGACACGTGAGCTGTCAATCGCCTAGCAGGCTGAGTGTAGTGTCGCTGTCCATTTTCGTCGCTTTGTGGCTGTTTTTGTGATCGTGGACTGTGAAGTGTTGCACCAGGATGTATGTGAGGAACTGCCTGTTATTCTGGATCTATTTTTTGTGCCTCCCTCCCCATAGACTTGAGGATAATCTGGATTTTCTTCTTGGCCAACCTCGCCAACACACTATGTTTTCTCGGAGCCCGGCGCCATTGTGTTCAGCCTCTGTGTGTGTGTGTGTGTGTGTGTGCTGTACTAGTCCTGAGTCTGACGTCATCAGTGGTCACGCCATGTCGCACGAGAGCTTTGCTGACGATACTCAGCTTCATCAGTCGGCTCCCATTGCTGAAATTGACTCACTGATTTCTCGGACGCGGGGCTGCATTGCAGACCTGAAGGACTGGATGACAAAACCAACAAACTACAACTAAACGACGACAAGACGGAACTCATGTTCGTGACAAAACAGCCTGACCATCCTTCTCTGCCTTCAACTGTCACTATCAATGACTGTACTGTCTCTGTCTCCACCTCTGTCCGCAGTCTAGGGGTCATTCTTGACCAATCCCTCTCCTTTGAGAAACAGGTTTCAAATATTTGCAAGATTGCTTATTTAGAACTAAGAAGAATCAGCTCCGTACGTCACCTTCTCTCTACAGATGCTACAAAAACTCTCATTTGTGCCTTTGTCTTATCTAGAATGGATTACTGCAACTCACTTTTGGCTGGCCTTCCAAAATACCTGATAGAAAGATTCGAATCCAAAATCACGCAGCCCGAGTCGTCTGTAGAGCAAAATATGATCACATTTCGCCTCTACTTCACTCTCTTGACTGGCTGGCTGTCTCAAAACGTATCTCGTACAAAATCTCAACTCTCACTTTTCTCTGCTCTCATTGAAAATGGACCTTCTTATCTTTATCTCTCAGATCTCCTTAAAATCTACACCCCCTCTCGACAACTACGCTCCTGTGCTGACGACCGCCTTCTACGAAATGACTCGCTTCAGGACTACTACTGGTGAAAGATCTTTCTCTTTTCAAGCTCCAGCGACGTGGAACAGACTGCCAGACTCTCTCAGACATTCAGATTCTATCTCTTCCTTCTTTCAAGTCTAAACTTAAAACCCATCTATTTTTCTCATAATTAGTCAATGCTCTGGGGGGGGGGGGGGGGGGGGGGGGGGGGGGGGGGGGGTACAACCTAACTCATAGCCGTCTGGGCCTTTTCAATGTAGTGTATGTGTATGTTCTCTATTACATGTATTTGTTGTATGATTGAACGTTATAGGATTTAGTTTTTGTAGTGATACTTGAAAAATCCTGTGTCTGTAATCCACAAGATGACTTCATACAGTCAACAAATGACAAAACCTCGGATTCTGACGACGTAACTTTACCATACCTAATAGTAACCGCCAGACAACGACTGGAACCAGGTGGAGGAGGGGAGAGGAGGAGGAGGAGGGGAGGAGGGGATGTGAGAACATCAGGGTGGGGATGCGGTGGGGGGGGGGGGGGGGGGGGGGGGGTAGGGTGGTTGACAGGGTGGAAGACGACAAGAGGGAGGAGCTGGGGGGTGGGGAGGAGGGGGGGGGGGGGGGGGGGACACAGGGGGTTCACCAATGTCTGTCACATCCGTATTGAGGGAGGGTTTGGAGTCGTGCTGAGTCGCTGAATAACAAGCAGTGTGATATTGCGTTGTTGGGTTCTGCGGGGGTCGATGCTGTTGTTTGTGTTTCCTTCTGTCTGTGTGTCTGTATATCAGTCTGTTTGTTTGTCTGGCTGGCTGTTTGTCTATCTCTGTCCATTTCTGTCTTCTGTCCCTACGTCTGTCGTCTGTCTGTCTGTCTGACTGTCTATCTTTCTTTCTGTCTCTGTCTGCCTGCTGCCTGTCCGTCTGTCTGTCTGTTCGTCTCTCTCTCTCTCTCTCTCTCTCTCTCTCTCTCTCTCTCTCTCTCCTCTCTCTCTCTCTCCTCTCTCTCTCTCTCTCTCTCTCTCTCTCTCTCTCATCTGCCGTTTTATTCTTTTTCTGTCTCTCCCTCCTGTACTCCTCTTCCTACCCAGTTGCACATCACATCATCTTGTACACCAAACCGTTGTCCGTAAGCCAACCATTATGTATACTAAACCATTATACGCACAAACTATTATGTTCATCAAACCGTTAAATACAATGAACCTTACAGGGCACAACCACAACGTACATCTGCCCCCCTGTGTTAATCCAATCACTAGGCACACTAAGCATTTACATACACCAAACCACTATGCACGCCAAAACCAATAAATCAAACTATTATGACCACCAAACGATTGAGATAAGCCAAACAATGATGTACACCAGACCAAAAAGGACACCAAACCATTGTACGCATCAAACTACTTTGCCCGCCAAACTACTAAATACACACCCACATCTAATCGCCCACCCTGCAA
>JADBJO010003533.1:94964-97464 GCA_016801955.1 Conus betulinus
TGTAAACAACTTGTATCGCTAATGTCTGCTTTATACGGGATGTAGAGCAAACTACATTGTACAATCAACTCGTATTACGAATGCATACTTCATACATCAGTCAAAAAACAAACTACACGGTGCAAACAAGTTAAATGGCTGATGTATGCTTTGTATATCACGACAGAAAGAGATTCCTTGGCGCATACACCGTGGAAGGCTAATGCGCACTTTATACAGCAAACTTAAAGAGATTACTTGGTGTATATGATTTGTATGACAATTGGATACTTTACACAGCAGAGATAATTTGGTGCGCACGACTTAACACATTTATGTTGTTTGTATGGAAGACGATGTGGAATTTAAACAGGAATCCAGATGAGACGGACACTAGTTCGCTTATACTTTGTCTTGATAGTTTTCGTCTTTCTCTTTTATTACTAAAGATCACATGATCCACCGAACTCTGTAAGCTTTCTTTTGATTGGTAGAATCGGCAGAGTTCCTCTGTTGACACTGTAACTAGTTCAAGTGTTCCCCAAATCACAAGCTATTCATAGTCGAGTCCATTGCTGTGTGCCACAGATGGTTTTTAAATCCCTACTATCTCTTTCCTTCTTTCTGTCTTTCTTTTGTCTGTCTATCTGTCTGTGTGCCTGTCTGTCTGTCTGTCTTCCTTTTTTCCATACTTTTTAGCACAGACAATGAGGCTGTACTCTGTTTCTGGACAGTTCGTGGAACGTGGCATCATGATATAGTAACACCCCATAGCAGGTATCATTATGCAAACACTCGCCAAAGCCAGTATCAGCATGTAACAACTCACCACAACGGGTATCATTGTGTAACAACTCACCACAGCGGTGATATTATGTAACAACTCTCCACAGAGGTGTCATGTCATCATAGAAAGCAAGTCACCGTGTCTCCTGTCTACGCAGCCGTCAAGGAGCGGTTAGATTTACTGTGATGTCTGGCAGTTGGTGGTGGAGCCCTGGCTTATCATGGCCTCTGGAGGTCTGCTTGCTGTGTGACCCTTGTTATGCTGCAGTCTCTCCTCCATCTTTCAATCCCCCCCCTCCCCCCCCCCCCCCCCCCCCCCCCCCCCCGCCCCCGCCCTTCCGCTCTAGGATGTTTCAGTTCTCCCTCTCCTTTCCCCTTTCCTTTTCTTGTAGAGCAGATAAGGGGTTTACTTTGTTTTGGGACAATTGGCGAAGCGCAGTGCGCCACTCATGTGTCATGATATGTTTCACTCACCACAGTAGGTGTCATGATGTAACCACTGGCTATAGCAGATATTGGTCTGCAAACAATCACTACAGCAGATATTATCATGTAACACCTCATTGTGTTGAGCTATCGTTATGCAAGATTTCACCGTCGAGGGATGATATGAAACAACACACAGTTGAAGTATTATCATGCTACACCTCTCTGCAGAGGCAACAGTTCACCGTAGCATGTATCATTACGTAACAACAAAGCATTGGAGGCGTCAGCAGCATGTACGTTGATGTGAGTTTATCACGTCTCGGCAAAGTACGGTCAACGGCTCTGATCTGATGAGCACTTTTCTCGACTTAACATTCGCTCTTTGCTGGGACTTGAGAACTTCAAAGACAGAAGATGAAAGGACCTTGCTGTAGAATTAGCGTCCTATCCGACTTCAATCTAACAATGTTATCGTTCCCCCTCTTCCCCTCCACCCCCCCCCCCCTCCCCGCCACCCCCATCCCTCATTCCCTGTGAATTGATTTTTCAACCAGAGTCAAACCCGGTGACTCTCTGGCCACAAGGGCGGATCTTGCTATGGAGATCGCATTGTTCGTGTGAGTGGTGCACTGTGTGTTGTTTATTCAATGCTCGTTAAGTGCTCTGAGTTCAGGGGTTTTTTTTTTTCCGTGGAGAATTCTATCCAGATTTTTTTTTTTTTTTCTGTTTCTCTATCTTTGGAATTTATATTCCAGATAGCTTGATCTTCCTAGCACGTTCCATTAAGAAAAAGTGGTTTGGGAAGATGAAACAACAGGTATATGTCGGAGTCTCTCCCTACCAATTGGAAAGAAGTTAACAATTGTGGACGAATCAGATGGCCTGGCGTTTATATTGATATCTATGTATAAAAGCGACGGAGATGAAATATACAAAGTCTAAACAATGTAGAGTATAATTCAACTTCTTTCTTTTTAAGATCGACCTAAGCTTTGTCATGAACGAGATAACTGTTGTCTTAAAGATTTCGAGATGATAACGTCACCTTTTTAAATCATGTTCAGCCATGCTTTTTTTGTCCCCACGAACCAAAACTCGTAACATCTT
Organism: Conus betulinus; assembly: GCA_016801955.1. NCBI lineage: Eukaryota > Metazoa > Mollusca > Gastropoda > Neogastropoda > Conidae > Conus > Conus betulinus. The sequence continues at coordinate 97,266 of JADBJO010003533.1, forward strand.
CTGATTGGTGGAAAGAAATATCGGCATTCTGCCTCTCCTAAACCTATCGCTCTCCGTCGCCATCTTGCTGTTCTGTGGAGTACAAGATTACTCCCCTTTGCTCTGATTATGTGACTACTTCCGCTGAACGAATGTCAAGCCTAGAAAAAAGTTACACACATTCAACTCCCCAAGCGTGCCAAGACCACAGTCCGCATTC
>JADBJO010003533.1:107464-122464 GCA_016801955.1 Conus betulinus
AGGGTGGAGGTGGGGGGGGGGGGGGGGGGGGGGGGGGAAAAGTGGTACGTTATTAGAAAGAAAATCTCTCTATCTAATCAGAAAACGATTTTCTGTCTGATTTCTCGCTCGAACAACATTTAGCTAGCTGCTTTGCATTTGATATCACGTGGGTTATAGACAGAGAGACACAGAATCAGAAACGAGGTTGCTTTCATTCTTGTCAATACATCAGTCGGGTCACGCTATTCGCCAAATTCTGTAAATTGCTTCACGATTGGTCACAATGTTTTTCGCTGTTGTCAGTCGTGAAGGAACCGCACGGCGCGAAAAATAACTCTTTCATGTTGGAGGTGGCTATGTGCGCCATTTGTGCCTAATTGACCGACATGCTTGGAGTCAAGACGGTCGAAGAGAAGTGAAAATAACAATTGAACATTGTTGGGAGTCAAGGACAGAGGGAGAGAGAGAGAGAAAATAAGAATTAAGATTTTAAGATTAACTTAGAATCACACCTGTCATCTTAGCCAGTGATGGACAGCGTCTTATTTTATTTTATTTTATTTATTTATTTATTTTTTTTTTTTTTTGGGGGGGGGGGGCTGGGGGATGGGGGGGGGGAGGGGAAGATCAAGGTTCTCGCACAGAATAAACACTATCCGGAAGGTTTTTATGTTTATGCTTGCTCATTATTTCAATGTGTGGTGACAGAGGTACCGAGCAAAATCCGATAGGGATCCGACAGACATTTTGAAAGTGAGTGGTGAATGTTTCTCTCCACTGATTTCCTGTTAGAAATCAGTTATAGTACTCTGAATGTTACCCGGGGGAACATGCTTTTCGTGTCTTTCACAACGTGGATTCTGTTGTGTGTTAGCACAACAGGTATCGGTTCAGTTCAACAGTAACCTATGGCACACTCATACGATGGTTTCATATCACTTCCCATATGAACCTGAGGGATTCTGTATGTGATGACACTATTACACATAAGTATATTATATTGTGTTTCACTTGTATAGATCCATGATAATACTACACTCATATAATGTGCTTCATTTGCACTTTAATGTAAAGAATGATGATACTACACTCATATAATGTGCTTCATGATAATTGCACAAATCAGTGATGATAATACACTCATATGATGTAATTGCTTCATTTGTATAAATCGATGATAATATCCCATTTATGTACTGTGCTTCATTTGCGATAATTCAATGATAATATCCCATTTATGTAATGTGCTTCATTTGCGATAATTCAATGATAATATCCCGTTTATGTAATGTGCTTCATTTGCATTAATCAGATTCAGGAATTGTAAAGGGTTAACATGCAGGGAGCTGAAGTTGGGGGCTGAGTCCTAATTGTTGGTGGAACAGGACATTCATGGAGCTGATTGTGAGGCTCACCAGGATGGACCAGAACTCCCCCCCCCCCCCCCCCCCCCTCCTCCCCCCCCCCCCCTCCCCCCGTGGATCACTGTAGCTCCAAAGAACAGTCAGGGAGGATAATGCACTGTTGACATAAAAACAAAATGGCACCATTACAAATGTTGACAAGCAAAGACGGAAACGGGACAAGGGAGACAGGACACCAAACGACACGATACCAACACCTACACCAGGTAGAGAGACTGGAATATGACCATGTGCAGTAAACATATACACACAAAACCCCACAGAGAGACACTATTGAAGAGGTTGAAGCATGATGATTGGACAGTGGAGGGGGACATCTAACGCTGTACCGATGTGCCAAGAACCACTGAGAGTGAGAGTGAACAGAGGTAGCCAACACTGCTCTAAAAAGTGAGAGTGAACAGAGGTAGCCAACACTGCTCTAAAAGTGAGAGTGAACAGAGTAGCCAACACTGCTCTAAAGTGAGAGTGAACAGAGGTAGCCAACACTGCTCTAAAAGTGAGAGTGAACAGAGGTAGCCAACACTGCTCTAGAACGGTAGAGTGAACAGAGGTAGACAAGGTACTGCTACCTAAAAGTGAGAGTGAACAGAGGTAGTCAACACTACTCTAAACGTGAGAGTGAACAGAGGTAGACAACACTGCTCTAAAACCACTAGAACGAATGAAGCGTTTGGATGAAGAACAGAGGTTTTTCTAACACCACCACACCAGAGTGAAGAGCTGTCAACAGAAGTGTTTAACACTGCACCGACATCTTGGAAATGACTGAAGTACTTGGATGAGAAGTAAACAAGCATTTAACACTATACGGACATCACCAACATAAACTCAGAACATGAAGATGAGCAATGAACGTCGATATCTAATGTAATACTGGTATGACCAGAACAACCGAAGCATTAAAATAGATAGTGAACAGATATCAAACGTAATGCTGCTACAAGCATAACAATTGAAGCATTAAGACGGATAGATGTTTAACGTAATACTTGACCGACCAGAATAATTGAAACATTGCAATAGATAGTGAACAGGTAGCTAATGTGAAACTGGTACGGCCAGACTGATTGAAGCATAAGACAGACAATAAACAGAGATACTCACAGAGGTATCCGACATAGTGCTGCTCCGACCAGAATGATTAAAGCATAAAGACGGACATTTTACAGAGTTATCTAAAGGCAATACTGGTAAGACTAGAATGAATCGGATTCGGGTATTCAGACAGATAGTGAACAGAAGAGGATTCCCTGAACAACGCAATAAAGGTAGGACCAGGATGATTAAAGTATTTAGATAGAGAGTGAACAGAGGCACCTAACGCAATAACGGTACGCTAGAATTATTGAAACTTTAAGATGAACAGAGATAGCCAGCTGAGTATTGGTATGAACAGAATGATTGATGCATTAAGATGGACGATGGGCAGCGACTAGAGTGATTGCAGCATAGAGATATGACAATGATCAAAGATATCTAAGCGATAGTAGAAAGAAACTCGTGGAGAGCGTGGCAGCAGAGAGTCCTCAAAAGAGAAACCCCCTTCAAGCAAGTGTTTCGGCCCTTATCAGATCTCCTGACACTCTAGGGGGGTTGGGCCACACCCGGTTCATGACTCTGGATGTCCCTCTGCTGCCCCTTTTTTTCCCATCTTGGGACGAGCCATGGCTGGGATTTCGAACCCATGACCCTCTGGACATGCTCATTTCCTCTTAATGACTCGCACTCTAATCACTGAGCCACTGGGGCACCTGATATTTGTAGGGAAAGTTAAGCCTTATGAAGTTCACTTTTGTTCTTCCTTGACCCAGATCCAGCTTGAACACCTCTCTGCCGCTTCTGCCATTGCTTTCAGGGCTCTGTTTTTTTTTCCCTCCCTGCAACTGAGAGCTGTTTTCATGAGGCTGTATGCAGACGTTCCTACAATCCCCCTAGCTCCAATTTCTGCAGTGAGGACTTTGACCTGATAGCCTTTCTCTCCTCAGGCTGTTTGCCAGATCAGCATACTTTTCAGTCTTGCAGATTTGAGCTGCCTCCATTCTGTTCTCATATGGCACCGTGAGCTCGACCATGATCAGCTGCTTGGTTGACTGAGAGTGGACTACTATGTCTGGTCTCATGCCACTCTTGCTGATGATCTCTGGGTGACTCTTCCATTCTGGGAGGTCTAGTATGACCAGAATGACTGAAGCATAAAGGCAGACAACGGACAGAGGTATTTAATGTAATACCGGCAAGACGAGAACCAGTGAAGCACATAGATGGACAATGAACGGAGATATCCAAAGTAATACTAGTTTGACCAGCATGAAGTGGACATCAAACAGAGATATCCACCGCAATATTGGTCCGACCAGAATAGATGAAGCATTAAGACGGACATTCAAGATAGGTATGTAACGTAATACTGGTACGACCAGAAAGATTGAAACATTCAGATGCACGATGAGCAGAATTGTCTAACCCAATACTGCTACGACAAGAACCACTGAAGCATTAGACGGACGATGAACAGATCCAATATAATGCTGTACGAACGGAACGAGAGAAGCATAACGATGGAAAGTGAACAGAGGTATCTAAAGGCATTACCGTAACGACAGAGCGATTGAACCATTAGCACGGACAGTTTACAGACGTACCTAACGTCATACAGGTATGACCAGAATGGCTGAAGCTCTTAGATAAGTGAGTAAGTAATATTGCTTATAGCCCAGCCGACCGCAGAGGGCCATATCAGGGCTGGCACCGCGTTAAGTCAACTCACGAGTCATCCATTCACACAACCCTTTAAAATACGCCATCTAAAAGCACATAGGAAATTTTGTTTAAAATCTTTCTACTATGAATTCTCAGACCGGCTGAAAAAATGTTAAACTCTCAGAAATTCAAAGATCACATCAGGTGGAACATCTGTGAACAAGTTCTTTTTTTTTTTTCATGGAATTTGCTGTAAAGTGTTTATGTCTCACATCATGCAAGTCCCGACACTCTAAAAGAATTTGTTGCACTGTGGGTGATACGTGACATGGAATGCACCACGGAGCTTCTTCGCGCTTTAAAAGGTACGAATGAGTTATAAACGAATAGCCCAGGGTGCAGCCGACATAAAACCGGACATAAAGCTTACAGATGGACAATAAACAGAGATATCTAACCTAATACTGATACGACTAAACTGAAGCATATAGACTGACATTGAACAGAGATATCTAACGTTATTCTTGTTCGACCAGAATGATCTAAGCTTCAAGATGGACAGAGAAATCCAACAACCCACATTGACAGCAACACACATGAAATCTTGAAAGCGACACAGACAGCAAACATCCATGCTCTAGCGGCAATTGCGTGCTAACTGCGGTGATGGTTGAGGCGGTCCAATCAGATGAAGTCACAGCTGTGTGCTGCCCGTGGCAGCAGCGGAGGAGCGATGACGACCAGTTAATCGAAGACGTAGACAGGTCATTGTGTGGTTCTGACTCGTCCGTGTGATTATCTACCGACTGAATCAGTTGGCGTGTGTGTGTGTGTGTGTGTGTGTGTGTGTGTGTGTGTGTAAGGGGGAGGGGGGACTGGGGAGAAGGGGTGGAGCTGGGGTCTGACTCCTCCTTGGTGACTATCCACTGATTGGATAACTCGGAGGAGGGGGGTGGGGGGGAGGAGGAGGAGGAGGAGGAGGAGAGAGTGGTGATGGTGGTATCTGACCTCATCCTTGTCATCATCATCTGATTGTATGAGACGATTGAGTCTGAAAGGCCAGGGTGGCGGAGTGGAAAGGGGAGGGGAGGGGGGTTGGGGAAGGAGACTGCGGACAGAAGAGAATGAGGAGGGGTGGAGGGTATGTGTTAGAAGAGAGAACGAACGAAATGTTCGTTTAATGAGGGAAAGGGACAAGCACAAATCAGTGGCTTTTTTTTTTTTTTTTTTTTGCTGTCCCAACCTCTGCGCCACCTCAGAGGCAGTGTACCCACATCGCTCATTCCGACACCCTGTCCACAGCCACAGCCCAGTCAGGCCCCGCCGCAGCCCCGGCACCGGCAATCCACAGGGAGCAGTCAATGTCAAGTCGTCAAGAGGCAACCCACCGGAGGAGACACTGCACTGCTGCCGAGTCACTTCGGTGGTGTTCAGTGGCGCCTGCTCTGATCTAACATACGCAGGACACCACCTACTAAGCCACCTACTGACGACAATAATTGCTTAGTCGCGGAGCCGGCGTGAGTGAGCTCTCCCTCCGGAGGGCGCCACCACGTCCGTCCAACGACAGCCCCCCATGGACTGTCGGTGGCTTTTCTTTTCCATCAAGCCCTCAAACAAGGGAAAGTATGTAAATATATGGAGGAAAAGATTGCACGGAAATGCATATCAACACATAAACAACAATTCATATATAGCAATTTAGAATTATAGAATGTAGAGAGAGAGAGAGGGGGGGGGAGGGATGGGGAGGTGGGGTGACGTAACGATATATGGAGAAAGGGGGGGGGAGAGAGAAAGAGGGAGAAGGGCAGTCACGTGAAGAGGAGAGAAGAGGTGAAAAATAAAAAAAAAATAATGGGGGGGGGGGGGGGGGGGGGGGGGCCGGGGTGCAGAAGAGAGATAAAAGGAACGGAATGATAATAAAGAAGGAGGAGAGACAGCGGAAGGTGGGGGGAAGGAGGGGGGGGGGGCGGGAGACGAGATAAGAGAGTGGGGGGGTAGAGTGACAGAGAGAGAGAGACCTGAGGGACAGAACGAGTGGGGGATAAAAAGAAGAAGAAGAAGAAGAAGAAGAAGAAGAAGAAGAGAGAGAGAGAGAGAGAGAGAGAGAGAGAGAGAGAGAGAGAGAGAGAGAGAGAGAGAGAGAGAAGCGAGTGAGCGAGAAAGAGGGAGAGAGAGAGAGCGACAGACAGACGGACAGATAGACAGCCAGAAAGACAGAGATAGACAGACAGAGAGACAGACAGACAGACAGACAGACAGACAGACAGACCGGGACAAAGTGGCAGAGAGAGAGAGAGAGAGACAGACAGACAGAGACAGAGACAGACACAGACAGACAGACAGACAGAGACACAGAGAGAGACAGACAGAGAGAGAGAGACAGAGAGACAGACAGACAGACAGAGAGACGGAGACAGAGAGAGAGAGACAGAGATAGAGACACAGAGAGATGCAGATGGGGAGCCAGAGAGAGAGAGACAGAGAGAGAGAGAGACAGAGAGAGAGAGAGAATTAAAAGGGAAGGAGAGACAGACAGAACAGACAGAGAGACAAAGACAGAGAGAGAGAGAGAGAGAGAGAGAGAGAGAGAGAGAGAGAGAGAGAGAGAGAGACAGACAGACAGACAGAGAGAGCATTAAAGGATAGAATTACCCTCAGGTCTGGCTTCCCAGCCGCTCATCTCAGCAGGGGGGCTAATCACGAGTGTTCTCCTTGTTTGACACATTGCGAAAGAAGCCATGTGGACAGCCTGACAGCCACTGCACATACATGCACGCGCGCGGGCGAATCATGTCTTTACCACCATGTCGTCGCGACGTCAGATACACATGCTTCTTCTTCCTCTTGTTGTTGTTGTTGTTGTTGTTGTTGTTGTTGTTGTTGTTGTTGTGTTGTTTCTTCTTCTTCTTCTTCTTCTTTCTTCTCTTTTCTTTTTTCTTTTCTTTCTTTTTCTTACTTCCTCTCTCTCTTTTCTTTCCTTCCTTCTTCTCTTTCTTTCTTTCTTTTTATCTGTTTCCTTTCTTTCTTTTCTTTTCTTTTCTTTTTCTTTTCTCTCTCTTTTCATTATTTCTTTTCTTTCTTTTTATTTGTTTCTTTCTTTTTTTCTTTTCTTTCTTTTCTTCTTCTCTCCTCTCTTTTCTTTCCTTCTTTCTTTCTTCTTTTTTTTTAGTTTCTTCTTCTTTCTTTCTTCTTTTCGGTGTCTTTATTTTTTCTTCTTCTCTTCTTCTTCTTCTTCTTTTCTTCTTCTTCTTCTTTTCTTCTTCTTTCTTCTTCTTGTCGGTGTCTTCTTTGGCCTCTTTCTTTTTTATGTCATCGTTTTCTACTTTTTTTCTCATCATTATTATCATTATCATCATTAATTTCTCTGCTCTTTCTACCACCTTTCTACCTTTCTTTCGTCATCCGTCTGTTCTTTCTGCTATGGTTTCTATCATTCTGACTTCATTCGTCTTTCTTTCTGTCGTAATTTCTCTCTTTATTTCTTTTGTGTTTATTTCGCCCTTTTCCATTTCTTTTCTTCCTTGGTTTTTCTTTAAAAAGTGTGTTTTTTTTTTTTTTTTTTTTTTTTTTTTGTTTTAAACGCATAACATAGGAACCTCTATTTCCGTCGACGTTGAAAGGATTTCCTTTTATCCCCAACCTTACATGTGGCTGCTGCTCTTAATAAGAACAGACAACACAAGGTTAGAACGAAGTTCGTTAATACATTAACATGTGGTACAGAGGAATATTCCTTTTAAAGAGTAAAATAGCCAGGAACGTACCACACAAGAATATTCCCTACAAAAAAAAAGCAACAATAAAACTAACATCATATTAGGCAGGAAAATTCCAACAATCGATCGCACTAGCCGGAAACACAATTATCAGAGATCAGGCCAGCGACAGAGCAAAAATGACAAAGAATACAGAAGAAATCCATCAAAAAGCGAAAGCGAAATAACATGCATACTTTAAAAGAGTTCCAGTGGCAAAGCACAACAGATAAAAAATATAATTATGATAAACTAATGTTCCAACAACAGAGCCAAATGTGAAACAACTTACTCTTTAAAATGTCACAGCAACAGAGCAAAATAACCAGCAAGATACTACAAAATAATATTCCGACACTACAGAATAAAAACCGCAACATTATTAAGACTATACCAGCAACAGAGCAAAATTAACCATCAACATGTGAAGGAATGTTCCAGAAACAGAAAACAATAACCAGAAAAAAAATGAATTAAGGATTAGATTATTCCACCAGCAAACCTAGATAACCTATATCAGATTCTTGAGAAGTGCCCCAACAATGGAGCAAAATAACCCACAACAGATGTGAAAAAAAGAATGTATAAGGCTCCACCCCAAAACGTAGACAAACGAATCACAAGACCAAACACGACGCGTTGAACGCCTATCTTGCGCACGGAATTGGACGAAGATAAGGGATTGATGGTTCATTTTCGTCGTCCTGAGTGTTGTGTGTCATGCCTGAAGAAGACCTAAGAGGTCGAAACGCGCCGGGTTTAGTCTTGTAATTCGTTTGTCTATGTTTTTTTTGGCAGAGCCTTATGAATTATTTTTCAAATTTGTTTAGATTTCCGCCGCCAGTCGCCTTACTGTGCGACTATTTACAATAGACGATAAAATAGACAAGCAATAGAGCCAACAAACAACACAAACAAACAAACAAACAAACAAAACAAACCAACCCAAAAACGACAGCTCGCAATAGAGTAAAGAAACCCACAAAAAACATGCAGGAACATTCCTGCAAAAACAGCAAAATGACCTCCAGCACATGTGAAAGGAATATTCCAGCAACAATGCCAAATCACCCACATATCATTTCGAAGGAACAGCCCTTAAGGAGAGCAAAACCAACAACAACCTGCTTGAACAGAATGTTCCAGCAATTGAGCAAAATAACCAGCAACATATTATGAAGGGAAAATCCTGTAATGGAGCGAAATAACTAACAACATGTATGAGGGAACATTCCTGAACAAGAGCAGATAATGACCAACATATAAAAAATATTTAAGGGAATGTTCCAACAAACTAATCAGCAACATATTATGAAGGAAAATCCTGTAAGAGGGCGAAATAACCAAACATCATAATCATTATGAAGAAAGATTCCTGAACAAGAGCAGACAATTACCAACATATTGTAGAGGAATATTCCAGCAATACAGCGAAATAACCCACAACACGCTAGAAAGAAAGATTCAACAAAATAAAAATGGAGCAGATAACCACACATATTTTTTGAGGGAATATTACAGCGATAGAGCTAAATAACCATAACATATTATAAAGGAATATCGGGTAATAGAGTGAAGTACCACGATCATGTTACAAAGGAATATGCAAACAATAGAGTGAGATCAGCACTAACATGTTATAGAGCAATAACCCAGCTTTCTTGACAGGGTTGCTCCAACATTTTTTGTTGTTGATGTGTTCTTCTTCTCCTCCTCTTCCTTCTTCTCCTCCTCTTCCTTCTTCTTCCTCCTTTTCTTTTTTCTCCTCCCACTCCTCCTCCTCCCCTCTTTTTCCTTTTTCTGCTTCTCTTACCTCTCTTCCTCTTTCCTCTTCTTTCTTTTCACCTCTTTCCTTCATTTTAACCTTAACTCCTAACCCAATATACTTACACAAAAAAAACTTTAAACAATACTCCCTTACTTACAAAACTACCTAACACTTCTCCTCCCTTTTCCTCCCTCCTCCTCCCTTCCTCTTTTGTCTTGGCTTTCCTCTCCTCAACGTCTTCTTTCCTTTCTGCTTCTCTCCCCTCCCTTCTTCTCCTTTTCTCTTTCCCCTACTCTCCCCCTCTCCTTCTCCCTCTTTCAACCTTCTTACCTTTTCCTCTCCCTCCACCCCTTTTCCTCCTCCTTTCTTCTTTTTCATCCTCCCTCTTTCTCTGGTCTTTCTCTTCCTGACACACACCCCTTAAACCCCTCTCTTTCTCGTCCTTCCCCCTCTTCTTCTCCTTGTCCCTTCTCTTTCTTCTGTTTCTTCGCCTTAACCAACTCTTCCCTCTTTTCTCTTTCCCCCGTCCTCCGGTAAACACTTCCCTTTTTCCTCCTTTAACGTACCTCCTTCCTCCTCCCCTCTTCGCTAGGACTCCTCGTGCCCTTTCCTTTCACTCTCCATCTTTTTCTCATCCTTTCCTTCTCTCTTTTGCTTCTTCCTTCTATCTTCTTTCTCTCTTCTCGGCTCCTCTTCCTTCTGCCTCTTTCCCTTTTTATCTTCACCTCGGAGCCGGCTTTTCTCTCCTTTTCGGCTCGACCCCCTCTTTCTCCTAAAAGATCTTTTCCTCTCCCGCCTTTTCCTCTCGATGAAAGAACCTCTCTCTACCTCTTTTTCCCTTTTCTCGCGGAACTCTCTTTTCTCTCGCCTTCTTTCTCTCTTTCTTTTCCAGCTCGCTTCTGCCACTCGGGCTTCTCGGCGGCTTTCCTCTTTCTCCTGGGCGGGGCGGCCTCGTCTCTTCCTCCTCCTCATGCTCGGAGGCCCGTGCCGCTTTTCTCCTTTCCTTGTTTTCCCTTTCGGCGGCGCTGCCTCTTGCGTTTATCGGCGTCGCGGTCCTCCCTCAGTCCCTTCTCCTTTTCCCCTCCTCCTTTCCCCTCCTTTTCCTTCCCTGTTACTTCCTATTTCTTTCCTCTCTCCTTCTTCTCCCTCGCCTCTTCTTTTTCTTCCCTCATTTCTCGCTTTCTCCCTCCTTCTTTCTCTTTCCTTCTCTCTGCTTTTCACCTTTCTCTGCAATCTTTCTTCTCCTTCCCTCTTTCTCCTCTTCTCCCTCTCCATTCTGCCTTCTCTTTCTTTCCATCCCGCCTCTTTCTTCTTTCTACCTCTCTTTCCTATCTCCTTCTCCACTCTTTCTTCCTCCTTCGGTCTTCTCTCTCGGGCGTCGGGCTCTGATTGTCCTCTCCTCTCTCCCCTTTTTCTCTCCCCCCTCCTTCCCTTTCTGTCTTCTTCTCTCCCTCCTTTCTTTCCTCCCCTCCTCTCCTCCGCATTCTCTCCCCTGCCCCTCGGGGGGGGGCGGGGGGGCCCTTATTCGGGTCCCTGCTCCTTCCGCGGCGTCATCCCCCCTCTCCTCCCTTCGGGGTTCGACTGTCTGGGTCGTCCCTCTTCCCTCTCTCCCTCTCCTCCTCGTTCTCCTTCTTACTTCGGTCTCCGTCTCCCCTTCCCCCTTTTCCACCTTCCTTTCATACTTCCTTCCCTCAGTTTTGCCTTCTTCTCTTCTCTTCTTCCTTCCTCGGCGACTGGGTTTCACTTTCTGCTTTTTCCATTCCTCCCTTCTTTTCCTTTCCCTTCCTTTCTCCTCCCTTCCTGCCCTCCCCCCTTCCTGGTTCCACCTCTCCTCTTTCTTTCTTCTATCTACTCTCTTTTCCGTCTTTTCCCCCTCCTCCTTTCTCCATTCCTCCTCTTTGGCCGTCCCTGTTTTTCTTCTCCGTTCTCCCTCTTTCGCCCCGTTTTACCTCTTCTGGTCCCCCTCCCTCCTACCTTTTTCTTCCTCCTTTCTTCCTCCTTTCCCCCTTTTTTTCTCTTTCTTTTCCTTCATCCCCTTTTCTTCTCCTCCCTCCCCTTTCTCCTCCTTCTCCCCTCCTCCCCCTTCTTTATCCTTTTCCCCTCCTTTTTCGTCTTCACGCTTTCCTCTTCTGTCCTTTTTCGGCCTCCCTTCTCTTTTTTTGTCTCTCTCTTCTCTCCTTCTTCTCCTTCTGTTTTGTCTTCTTTCTCCTCGCACAGTCTGTCTTTCTTGCCTTTCTTCCTTTTCCTCTTTTTTCTTTTCTTCTCCCCTCGCTTCCCTCTTTCTTTTTTGCTCTCCTCCTTCCCTTCTCCCGTTCATTTCTTCCTCCTCTTTTCTCTCCCTCCCCCTCTTGATCCCTCCTCTCCCCTACTTCTTCTCTGCCGGCCCTCTTCCTTACTCCTTCCTCTTTTCTTTCTCTCTGTCCTCACCTCTTTCCTCTTTACCTGTCCTCCCCCTTCAAACCTCCTCCTTCTTCCTTCCTTCCCTCCCTCCTTCCTCCCTCATATTCCTCCTTCCCTCCTCCCCACTCGCTCCCTCCTTCTTTCCTCGTCAAACCTTACTCTTATTAAACCCCTTCTTTCTGCGTCTTCTTCTCTTCCTCTTCGTTTCTCTTTTGTCATTCTGTCTCCTCCCCTTCTTTTCTCTCCTCATCCCTTCTTCCTTCCTCCCTTCTTTTCCCCCCACCCTCCCCCCTCTTTTCTTCCCTCTTTCGTTTCCTCTTCTCTTCTACTTGTCTCTTTCTCTCGCCCCCTTTTCTTCCTCACCTTCTCTCTCTCTCCCTCTTCTGTCTACTTTCCCTCCCCTTTCTCTAACACTTCTTCCTTCGCTGGGTGGGTTCTTCTCCTCTGCTCCCCCTCTCTCTCTCGCCCCTTCTTCTTCCTCTCTCCAACTCTCCCTCGCCTCCTCTCCTCCTCCTTTCTTCTTCCTTCCCTCTTTCCCTTTTCCTCCCTATCTTTCTTCCTTGCCCTCTTTTCTCTCCTCTCCTTCTGTCTCCTCTCTTTCCCCTCTTCCCTTCTGGCTCCCTTCTCCCTTATTCTTTCCCTTCTTTTCTTTCCCTCTCCCCTTCCTACCCTTCTCTCTTCTCCCTCCTCCCCTTCCTCTTTCCCCTCTCTTTCTACTCCTTATCCTCCCCTTTTGTTCCTATTCCGCTGCGACCCTCATCCCGTTCTCCTTCCTTCCCTTTCCTCCGGTGTCCTACTTCCTTCGTATTTTCCTTTTCCTCCTCTTCTTTCCTCTTTCTCCCCTGTCTCCGTTCTCCTCTTTTTCTATCCCTCCTCCCTTCCCTCGTCTTCTCAGCCTCTCCCCCCCTCCCAGTGTCTCCTTTTTTCCTCTCTTTCCTTTTTCCGTCTCTTCCCTCCTCTCTCTTCTCTCCCTTCCTCTCTCTCCTTTTCCCCCTTATCTCCGTCCCTTGCTCCCCTCTCCTTTCCCCTGTTCCCCCTCTAGCCCTTCTCCCTCTTCCCTTCCTCTCCCTCTCCTCACCCCCTCTCCCCCCTCTCTCCTCCCTTTCCCTCTCTCCTTCTTCTCTCTTCTTTTTCCCCTTCCTCTTCCTCCCTTGTCTTTTTCTCTCTACCTTCTCCTCCCTCTTCGTCCTCCCTTATAGCTAACCCCTCCAGTCTTCCTTTCCTCTCCTCTTCCCTTTATCTCCTTTCTCCTCTCTGCCGTCCTTTCCTCTTCATCTTTTTCTCTTTTCTTCCTCCTCCTCCCTTTCCCCCCTCTCTCCCCGTTCTTCCTCTCTCTTCCCTCTGCCTTGCATTCTCTTCTTTTCTCCTTTCTCTCACCTCTTTCTCTTCCCCTCCCCCCTCTTTCCCTTTTCATCCCTCTCCCCTTCTCCCTCTCTCTCCTCCTTTCTCTTCCTGTCCCCCTCCCTCACTGCACTGCATTTTCTCCCCCCCTTTCACTCCTACTCTCTCCCCTTCTCTTTCCTCTTTCTCTTTCCTTTTCTTCTCTCACCTCTCCTCCTTTCTGTCCTTTCTCTCCTCTCTCTTCCTCTTTCCTGTCCTCTCTTCTCTTGCCTCCGCCTCCCCTCCCTCCCTCCTCCCCCCGCCACCCCTTGGCTCCTCCCAGGCCCATCCGACCTCCCTCCCCCTGTCCCCCCTCCCTCCCTCCCCCCTCCTCCGCTCACTCCCCCCTTCCATGGCGGACGCTGTTTGTTGCAAGTGAATCCCCCAGACCACGGAGAGATCGTGAAGAATGAGAAGGACACTGAGGGACCCGGAGGGCCGCCCCGTGGGACGGGAGGGAGACGGTGAGGAGGTGGAGGAGAGCGGGGAGCCGGGCAAAGCCCACGCTCAACTCCCATTGAAGACTTCTGGTCAAGTGCAGGGAGAGGGTGGTGGTGGTGGTGGTGGTGGCGGAGGGTGGGGGGGGGTAAAGAATGGGAATCGGGGGCAGGGGGGATGGGGGGGGGGGGTTAGGGAGGAGAGGAGTGCGGGGGGGCGGGGGGGGGGGGGGGGGGGGGGGGGGCTGGAGAACGGGGTGGTATAGATGAATGAAGGGTTTTCTTTCGCAGAGCAAGCAAACGACGCAATCCTCATATCACCATGAAGTTTTCCAAATGAAAAAAATAAAAAAAAAAAAAATAAAAAAAAAAAAAAAAAAAAAAAAAAGGTCAGGGTCTAAACCTTTCGGCTTTCTAATCCATTACGATGAACGCTACTGCTCGAGCCAGAATTGAAGCATGATGTGTGAGCCAAACCTGTCCGATGAATCTTCTAGAGCGCTTCAACTGCACTGGTCGCTTTTTGGACACAGTTTTGCTGAAAATCATGGCCCGAGGGTGATTATGTTTAGTGGCTGACCCCCCAACTCCCCTATCCACCCTTCCCCACCCCTCCTCCCCTCTTCCCATTTTTTTGGAATGTTTGTTTTTTCCGTTTTTTCGGGTTTTTTTTTTTTAAATTGCGGCCAAGTAGGGCTTCTATTTGCGAAAGGACATCTTTCTTAAATCTATTAAGAGTCTTACAGAACTGCCTCTGCTGTTGAGAAATGTTTTCGAAGAGCGGACAATTCATGTTAAAAAATCTCTTTTGAGGGTACTCTACCTAGCAGAATCCAGCATGGTCCCCCTTCAACAAAAACACCAATTTATGTATTGAAGTTATGGTATTGAAGTGCAAGCCTACTGTGACCCTGTAGGCTTGCACTTCAAACAAGCCCTCAACACAGCTTCAAACACTCAAGAGAGTTGCTTGTGGTCTGTGCACAAAACCCTGCAAGTGTCCCTTTACAGACGGTTAATGGAGTCTGCAGTCTAAGTCAAAAAAAAATCGCCCGCCTAAAAAAAAAATCTAGCCCTCCTCGACCCGTGTCCCAAGGTGTAACTGAACCCAGGAGTGCCCCGCAGTGTCTTCCCACAAGGCTTCT
>JADBJO010003533.1:139964-144964 GCA_016801955.1 Conus betulinus
TTGAAGTGGGAGTTGCTTCATAAAAAAGGCGTGTTTCATTCTCATTTGTTATTAAACTCCCTTCTCTCCCCTCCTGATAACAAGGTCAAAACCTTGGCGAGGGAATCACTTCATAAACAAAAGACTTGTTCAATTCTAGTTTGTCATCGACTCTTTCTACTCCCTTCTCTCCCTTTCTCCTAACAGGACCAGAGAGAATCACTTCACAATGAGCCCCGTTTAATCTAAGTTGTCATGAACTTTTTCTTTCCTCCTGTTAACAGGGCCAGAGCCTGGGCGTAGGTCAGAGCCAGTGTGACTTCATCTACCGCGCAGCCTCCACCATCCTGTGCCAGCAGGATGAGGAGTGTGTACTGGAGGCCGGGATCTTCCTCAACACCATGAAACTGAAGCACCGCTTCGTGCCCTACTCCCAGCCTGTCTGCAGCACGCAGTGCACCGCCCAGTTCCTCAGCATCGTCTAGAAAGAATTAACCTGGCCCAGCCAGCGGACACCTCTCGCCTACTAGAAGGGAGGCGTGCGTGTCGGCCTCTGGGTCGAGAAAGAGTTAATGGGTTACACTTCTGGGCGGAGATGGGTTAATTTCTTTTTTTTTTTTTTTTTTTTAAACAGAAAAATTGTTGAGAGGTGTTTGCGATTTTTTTTATATCCGAATCAAAATTATGGTTCTTTGTGAATGATACGTAAATGTTTTAAACATATAACAAACAGGGTTTCTGTTTCTTTTTTCCTTTTTTTTTTTAATAAGGAAAACTGATTAAAGTTTGATGTGTTTTTTTTTCTCTCATGATGAAAATGACCAATTAAGAATCCAGGAGGAACCCCTATAGGTGGCGCTGCAGTGAGCGGACATGACCTTTTCAGGCCAACCAAGACCACTGACTTTTCTTTGTGAGCCGTGCACTTTTGTACCATGTCAACCATAGTGTCATTCCGCGTGTGTCATGAAGCATCGCCTGTTTTGATAACGTGTCTGCCTACGAGGATTCTCGTGTCGTCTACTGAAGATGTGTACGAGTGAGAGAAAAATCTTTTTAGACTCACCTTTTTGGGATGAATGGAAGTTAATTTCTCTCTTTTTTATGTTGTTTTTTTTTTTTTCTTTTTTGTAAGCTTATGGCCTGCCCTGTCCTCCATCTCATTCATTTTTCTGAAAGAAGAAAATTCAGTGGATAATGTTTCATCAAGAAGAAAAAATTCAGTGGATAGTGTTTTATCAAGAAGAAGATAATTCAGTGGATATAGTGTTTTATCAAGAAGAAGAAAATTCAGTGATAGTGTTTTATCAAGAAGAAGAAATTCAGTGGATAGTGTTTTTATCAAGAAGAAAAAAATTCAGTGAATAGCGTTTTATCAAGAAGAAGAAAGTTCAGTGGATAGTGTTTTATCAAGAAGAAGATAATTCATGGATATAGTGTTTTATCAAGAAGAAGATAATTCAGTGAATGGTGTTTTATCAAGAAGAAGATAATTCAGTGAATAGTGTTTTATCAAGAAGAAGAAAATTCAGTGAATAGTGTTTTATCAAGAAGATAGTTCAGTGAATAGTGTTTTATCAAGAAGAAGATAGTTCAGTGAATAGTGTTTTTATCAAGAAGAAGAAGTTCAGTGGATAGTGTTTTATCAAGAAGCGGATAGTGATAGTGTTTTCTCAGAAGAAGATCGTCGAATAGTGTTTGTCAAAGGATGTCTTAATGACTTCTGCCCCTAAAAGTACCGTTCGACGATCAGGTAATACCGCGTGACGGTCACGTGACGTGGTTCGTCAACCAGAGCATCAGACAGACGAGCCGCCTCTCCTTCATACCTGGTATTGTTGATCTCCATTTTTCTCTGCTTTCCAACGTACACTGAGGCCTGGCAGCCAATCAAACCGCGAATTGCATCACGTTCTTGCACTTTGTCACGGTAGTGGGCCTTTAGACTGTAGAACGGAAAAACACCACTTGTTGTGGATCTTAACGCCGTAAAACAAAACACTACCCACAGTGGACTTTGAGACCGGAAAACAGTAACACCAGCTGTAGTCCAGCTTCAGACCATAAAGTAGGGCTATGACTTGTACAGTAACACCACCTATAGTCGACCCTTAGACTATAGAACACTAACACCACTTGAAGTCGACCCTTAGACTATAGAACTGTAACGCCACTTTAAGTCGACCCTTAGACTATAGAACGGTAACACCACTTTAAGTCGATCCTTAGACTATAGAACTGTAACACCACTTTAAGTCGAGCCTTAGACTATAGAACAGTAACACCACTTGAAGTCGACCCTTAGACTACAGTTCTAACAGTAACACCACCTGTAGACGACCCTTAGACTGTAGAATAACAACATCACCTGTGAAGGAACGTCATTCCATAAAACGGTAACACCACCTATAACAGACCTTTAGACCATAAAACACTAACACCTGTGAAGGATCGTAATTTTATAAAACAGTAACACCACATGTGGTGGACCATTAGAGTGTAACGCAGTAACACACCACCTCTGGTGAACCTTAATACCATAAAACTGTAGCAACACATGCCGGGGTTTCTATGATATAGATTCTGGCAATGATGCAAATAAGTAAATGAATGTATTAAATAGAATAAAATAATATAAGCCTGACCCACTTTGTGACAGATTGCATGAACAATCTAGCGTGTTTCGCTTGTCATGCGCGAAGACAAAAACTGCCCTACATGTGAACTGTCAAGTATAGTCTGATCATGAATTATTCAACATACGTCAGATGATTGACATTGTAGGCTATCGTCTTGTGCCTGATCGTGTGTGATCGGTAGTAAACGGAGAATGCACTGCCCGTTTCTGACGCAAGAGGTATCCCATCCGTGTCTGACCTTGCTTGTACTGTCTGTCTTCTGATCGTGACTCGTTTCATTTTTTTGAAGCGAAGGACCAACCCTGCATTAAGACGAAATCGTCTGAAAGTGCGTGGTCGTTGAGGAGCCTGTATGTTCTACCCCTAGTGGTTCTTGCAGAACACACACACACACACACACACACACACACACACACACACACACACACACACACACACCTGTGCGCATAAATATTCACACATGCACTTTGCAATGCTCACGCCCAAGGGCATTTACAAACTCGTTCAGTCATCTGCAGATAATTATAAGTGCGTGCACACACAAACACGCCATCCGATCACCAAATATTTCTGGTTGTTATTTTGTCTGACCCGGTTACGAGAGGGATTCGATTTCCTTCATAACAGAAACGGAATTTCTGCTGAGCCCAGTCCATCATTGTTTCAGCGGAAGGTCGCAGATTGGAGTCGTGGAATCAGGAAAAGGGCGATAACACTGGATAGGTGTATGGACTTGGAGCGCCTCGCTGACCAACGGATAAGAAAAACAAAGTGAAAACATGTTTGTGAAGTCTGCGATATTATATTAAAGGTTGCAGGGAGCTGGGGGGGGGGGGGGGGGGGGGGGGGGGGGATGAGAGTGGGCTATTTGTCCCCCTCCCATTCCGCTTCCTGGCTTCTCCTTTCTTATTTTTTCTTTTTCTTTTCTTTTTTTTTTTTTTTTTTTTCTCTCTTTTTTTTGATTTTTTTTTTCAATTACACATTTTTCTCTGTTTTTTTTTTTTTCGGTATTTAATTTTCCTCACCCCTTTTTCTTTGTCAGTCTCCTTTCCTTCCTCCTTGGGTGACCTGAGTTTCTATCTCTTACACATTGTCTTGTTTTGGTTCTGCACAAGAATAGATTTTTTTTTTTTTCTTCCCCCCCCCCCCCCCCCCCCCCCCCCCCCCCCTTTTTTTTGTTTGTTTGTTTGTTTTTGTTTGTTTGTTTGTTTTTACCCCTCCCTCTTCGGTGTTGAATCCCGGTCAGCTGTCATGCCAAATGATCTTCCAGTAATGCACTGGTTTGTTCTTCACTGACAAGTGCCCTACATTGTTTTTCTTTCTTTTTATTTGTTCAAAGCCATGAGTGATTCATTGTTTTGATCAAGCCATAGTGTCAGTTGTACTGTTGTTCTCTTCTGTTTCATCAACACACTTGTTATCTGACAGGGAGCACCGGTCTGCCGATAATGTGAGTATGATAAAAAAAAACCTGAGTCTGAATTACTGAGACCTGGCATTTGATTATGTCAAACTAGACTGTCATCACTTTAGTGTTACATTGCCAAAACAAGAATTGCCATGATAAAGACCATTGCGTTGAGAAACTGGATTATTGTACTTGTTAAAAATGCATTTTAATGAAGCTACGATTGTTGTGCTAAAATGTATTCAGGAATCCATAATTGTGTTGAAACTCTTGTGCTTACAAAACGAAAGAATCCAGGATTACTGTTTCAAAACCAAATACCATCCATGAACCCCAGATTAACACGTTTAGAAACTGCACTGATGAAACCACGATTCTGTCGACAATTATTCCGTCAATCAAACGATGGTTAGAAAATTGCTTGCACTGATGAAATCAGGATTGTGCTTAAAAAAGGGGAACAGCGTTCATGCAGCGAGATTTCAAAGTTCGAAAAAAAAAAAAAAAAAAAAAAAAGACGTTTGCTTTAGTAAAGCCAGACACCATCGCTGCTGCCAGGATTACTATCGAAAAAAAAAAAACGAACTTAAAAGGAAAAAAAAAAAGATGGCTCTAATGAAGCCAAGATTGTTATATAAAAAGGGATTACATCGACTAAACCAGCTTAATATGTGAAAAGAAGAGGATCGCACTAATGAAGCCTGGATAGCTGTAAGGAAAAAAAAAAGGATTACATATTAGAAGCTCAGATTGTGAGAAGAAGAAGCGTGACATTGACGAAGACAAGATTATTTTCAAATGTGTTTCTTAGATCATCAGCCATGAGATGTGCATCAGACCTTAACCTCGATGCAGAGATGAGATGGTGAGATACACAGCATCTGGATCAGATTTTTGAGTGGTTTTCCTGGTGGTTGAAATCTCTCCTTGAGAATCGATCTCACATCAATCCCACCTGTTTTTTCAAGGCGCTC
>JADBJO010003533.1:149964-224964 GCA_016801955.1 Conus betulinus
ATAGAAGGAGAGTAATGGTTATAATGATAGTAGTAGTATTATAGTAAAAAGAAAAAAGGAAAAAAAAAAAAAAAGGAATGAAAATAATTAAATTAATAAAATAAATGATTTAGCTGGTTGGCGATGGAGGTGATAGTAGTTACGCGTGGGTAATTGTTGTATGGGGTGTGGGTAATGTTTATAAGGGTGGGAAGGGGATGGAAAGGATTAATGGGTGATTGGGTTTAAATGGGGGGGGGGGGGGGGGGGGGGGGGGGGGGCGCCAAGAGTCGGCCACTGGCGAGGCAAGTCTACCGCCATGGTGAGCGCACAGACTGCGCCACCCTTGTGGTTGTCCATCTGTCGCCTTGACGACGTTCAGGGGTGATCACTCTTGCTTCCTTGCGCTATACTATTTCGCAGTTAAAAAAAAAAAAAAAAAAAAAAAAAAAAAAAAACGAAAGAAAAAAAAAAAGACGATATCTCTGGCTAAAAGTTCCTGAAAATGGCGTGTTTCTCACGTTATTTACATAAAATTTGGTAATGCGAAATCTTCAAAGATATGTCAACGAGTTAAAGCTGCTAGTGCCATCACCAACCTGATCTCCAACAAAAGCAGAATCTGGTAGCTCTGCCTCCGCACGATTGTACATCGACCACTTTTCTTTCGATGCTCCAACCGTGTTGACACCATTGGCAACACAGACAATGACAGCACACAGATCACTGCGACAGCTTTTTTTCAGAACTGGTGATCCAATGAGCGAATTTAAACGGGGGATAAAAATCTGCATGTTCGTGGCGAAAGGGAAGCAACTGCTAGGGAAATGAATAAAATGAATAAAAATCTGCATGTTCGTAGCCATAGGGAAGCAACTGCTAGGGAAATTTAAACATGATGAACCTAGCGGTCCTCCCATTTATCATGAAACTCTCGCGGAACTAAATGTGTGTGTGTGTGTGTGTGTGTGTTTGTGTTTGGGAGCAAATGGGTAGGGGGAGGAGAGGCGGGAGAGAGGGGTGAGGAGGGTGTGAATCACACTTCCTGTTTCCATTTCCGCCTGCAGTCACACACCTTGACACAAGGCGGAAGATGGTGGGTGAATCACAGTTCTTGATGACGTTTAACCCAGAACACCTGATCCAATCAGTCAGGGTCTCTGTCATTAGAACGCGTGATTCCTCCCACAGAGCGAGGAGTGAACCATCCCTGGGCATAGCCAGAGAAAATCTGCTGGTGGTTGCTGACGCCCTGCGGTGGCATTAAATGGACACATTTTGTTTTGATTATTCCCACGCGGCTCATTCCAGATCCGCCATACACAGTCACACTCGGCCCAGTGCTTCCGCAGCCGTAGTACTGGTAGTCTACAGGGAACAGTGAGGAGTGTCAGACTGGCGAGAGACAACTTTCAAGAGAAGACACTGTACTGATGCTGGTTTGGTTTCACTGCTCAGAACTTACTGAGGCTATGTAAGGCCTGTCCAAAACGAATGGACCCGACCGACGGACAGACAGACAGACGAGCGGAAACAAAATTAGAAGGTAGTGCATTGATCAATAAAACAGAAAAAAAGGAAAAGGAGGAGGAGAAGTTTTGATGGTAATAAGAGCCATTGTGACTAGCTGAAAGAGTAAGTGCGAATAATAAATTTTTATGATGAAACATACAAACTACCTTGGATGAATAATGACCAGTTAGTCAAAACAACTGAAAAAAAAAATTATAAGTTTCCAAAAACTACATTCTTTTGTCTCCATTTCCACCCCACAACCGCTAGTATGTCTCGATCAACTTCTTTCTACACTCTCTCAAACTTTCCTGAACCTGACATCCAGCATTTTTCCATCACCAAAACAGTACTACTACCACTCAAGGTGTCTTCGGTGCAGACTGGGACCATCAAAGTCAAAAAAAAGAAAAAAAAAAAAAAAAAAAAAAGATCAGCCCAGCTGAAACGGCTTCATTGAACAGATTTAATCAGAAGACTTTGGGATGAAAAGAACAAGCACAAAACCAAGTCAAGTCATAATCTAGCTCCAGTTACATGGCGTCAATGAGGGCATCACGACACACACCGACTGAAATGAAATGATAACCAAATGCTCAAATGATGCCAAACAAAGCCCATCAACAGTGCGTTGTGGATATAAGGCAGCTCTAAGACGAAGATAGAAGCACCTCCTCAGTCTCTCTCCAGACTGATTCGATACAGAATATGTTCCAGAACACTGGACACACCATCAATGGAAGGCTACACCAAACAAAACCAGAAAAAGTGGCTGTCACTTTCCTACTACGCACAGTGTAGCTAGAAAACTCATGGAACATATCTTAACAAGGAAACTTGTATACGTGATCTTGAATAAAAAAAAAAAGTAAACCGTACGTGATGTTATGGATGACTGTTCAGACAACGTTAGACTGCAATTATGACTGACTGTTCAGAAATGATGAAATGACGTTATCACTTAGTTCAGACACCGATGGACTGATAGTATGTTCGACTTTTTGAGACAACGATCATCTGGTTTTATGGCTGACAATGATAAACTTTTGTTTTGATCGACTTTTGTTCACACAATGGAGTGGTGCTATTAATGACTGGCTTTGTTTAAACAAATCTTAAATAAATGTTAGCGAGCCGCCAGAGAAACATGGACAGAGTCGCAAAACAAGGCTTTGTTCGAACAATAGACTGATGATATGACCAGCTTTGTTCAGACAATGGAGTGATATGACTGGCTGAGTTCAAACAATGGACTGATGATATGATTGGCTTTGTTCAGGCAATGGACTGATGATATGACCAGCTTTGACCAGACAGTGTTTTGTCTTGTGACTCGTTTGTCCACGTTTCTCTGGGCGGTTCGCTAACATTTATTTTAGATTTGTTTTAGATATCCGCCTGCAGTCGTCTCACTTTGCATTTAGATCTATTATGGCTTTGTTTGGACAATGGACTCAAGACCGTCTTTGTTCAGACAATAAAATAATTTTCTGACTGGTGGTCCATAGCATTGTTGTGACAAAGATGGATTGATGATACGACTGGCATTCTTCAAACAATGGATAGATGATATGACTGCATTATTCAAACAATGGACTGATGTTATGACTGGCCTTGTTCAGACAATGGACTGATGTTATAAATGGCTTTGTTCAAACAATGGACTGATGTATGACTGGCTTTGTTCAGACAATGAACTGATATGACTGGCTTTGTTCCGGCAACAGACTGATATGACCAGCTTTGTTCAGACAATGGACTGATGATATGACCAGCTTTGTTCAGACCATGAACTGATGATTTGTTTCTTTTCAACAACAATGACTGATGATATGATTGGCTTTGTTCACACAATGGACTGATGATATGATTGGCCATGTTCACACATTGGACTGATGTTATGACCAGCTTGTTTAAAAAAAATGGACTGATGTTATGACCAGCTTTGTTAAAAAAATGGACTGATGTTATGACCAGCTTTGTTCAAACAATGGACTGATGTTATGACCAGCTTTGTTCAGGCAGCCATTAACTGATGTTCCGACAGGCTTTTTTTAAGCAATGATAACTGGCATTATGACGGATTGTTCTGGCAATAATGGTCGGATTTTACATCCAAATGTTCCGACAGTAATGAACTGATGTTAAGAGCGACTTTGTTCAAATGATAATCGACTGATGTTACGACCTGGTTTGTTCAGACAACAATAAAGTAATGAGACGAATGGCAGTCAAGGACATGATCAACTGATGTTATGATTGGCAGTCTGCCACTGGTCAGACAACCATGAACTGATGAAAGGAATGGTAGTTTATAACTGTTCAGACAGTGATCAACTCATGTCTCGAGTGGCTTTGTTCAGACAACAAAGGACCTACGTAATGACTATCTTTGTTCAGGTGTTGATGAACTGATGTTATGACTGCTTTGTTCACAGCTACGATGGTCTGATATGGTTACTGGCAGTCTATGGCAGTTCCAACAATGATTGACTGTCATCATGACTGGCTTCATTCAGACAATGATCAACTGATATCTGATCAGATGAGGACGGACTGATGTGACGACAGAAGTCTATCACTTTGTTCTGACTACTATTGATCACTGTCATGACTTTGTTCAAATGATTGACCAATGATATGGCATTCTTGTTTCAACAATACTGTTATGACTGCTCAGACAATGGATTGATGTTATGTCTGGTCAAACAATGGATTATGTTCTGACTGTTCAAACAACAATGGATTGATGTCATAATTGTTCAGACATCGATGGATTTACGTTATGTGATTGTTCAAGACAACAATGGATTTATGTTGTAACTGTTCTGACAATGTTGGGTTGATAGGTGTTCTGGTTCTACAGAAAAAGGATGGACCGATATAATGACTGTTTATAATCAACTCTGTGTCTGACTTTGCTCAAACAATCTGGCTCCTTGACCTTCAGCCGCTGTTGATGGACTTAGGACTGATCACAGGCAGAGCTAGGACTCCCACTAGTCAGCATTTAGCCCCATATAAATTTACTAATCGTCTATTCTATAAGCACACACTTCATCGTCATCACTTCTTTCTTCCAACAATAATGGATTTTCATACAATACAAAAGTCCTGGTAAAAACTTGTTCTGCATACAAACATAGTCAACATATACGCATACCAGATTCTCTCTCTCTCACACACACGCACACACACACACACGCACACACACACACACACACACACACACACACACACACACACACACACACACACATCTGCATCAGTATTCAAACAAGTGCATGTGAGACAAGTTCAGTTTTTATTCGCAGCCAAATCAACACCAATAAAACGCAAACCAAGGATTCAAACAATCACAGGTAACATGTTCCCTTGATGATGGATCATCGCCACTCCTCTCATCTTCCACAGTTTGATTTCAACGGAACTCCAGTTACAAATGACAAACATTGAATGCCTAACTCATACTCATGACAGCTCTAGAATCTGGCCTGCAACACAACCAACTGTAAAAAAAAAAAATTAAAATAAAAAAAAAGTTAATTAAATGTATAAATAAATGGTCCTTGCACACAATTCCACTTGAAAAATTCCACTTCACATACTCGGCAAAACCAGCATTGTTCTCAAAAAACCTTCCTGAACAACACTGACACGGTCACTCGCCGTTGACCACCTGTTCTTTGGGTTTGGAAGCACCCATGCTTTTCCCCTTGCCCTCCGACTCTCCCTCGCCTGGCTGACTCCCCATCATTTTACCCTGTGACGAGGAGGAAGAGGACGACAGTGTGGTGTTGGGAGGAGGTGGGCGACGTCCTGACCGCTGTTCTTTAGTTGTTAACTGCTGGCTGTCCGACTTGGAGGGCTTGGCAGCACCCCCTTCTCCCCCACCCCCATTAGCCACGGGGCGGGTAGGGGGCGGGGCCCCACCATCCCCATTGAGACCAGCACTGTCCTCTGTTTGGCCTGATTGTGGGGCCGGGTAGTTCCCCCTTTAGAGGAGGCTGGGTGCTGCTGGACTCCACGATCCTGGCGATAGCCCGACACATTGCTGTCCGTCTCTGTGCCGGAAGGGGCGCGCTGCTGCTGCCACCCCGAGGGCGTGGCTTCCGCCGCCTTCGTCGCCTGTCGGAACGCTGGTCTTCTGAAAAAGCCAGACACACAAAGTGCGAGTCACTTCTTCTTGCACACACATGACGACAGACATACAACAGTTCATTTTGGTACAGATGACAAAACACAGCATTTTTACTTTTGGAAAAAATAAAAAGACACACAGTTTTTTCACTTTGGAACAAACAGGACAGTAATTGTTTTATTCTGGAACAATAATAAGACATAATTCTTTTAACATTAGAACAAGCATTAAGACAGGCATAGCTTTTCATTTCATTTCGAGGGGAAGGGGAGGGGGGGGGGGGGGTTTCTGCCTGGGAACAGCCCCCTTCCACACCCTCCCCCGACATACTGTCTTTGAACACACGTTGGAACAATCAATCAATCTTCATCTGCCCTTAAAACCTTGTAAATGATCCAAACCAGTGGCCGTGAATAAAAACTATATCCACATGGTACAACATCCAAGTGGTTGGAAGCATGGAAGCAAAGACAGACCGCAAGCGCCAGCAGCTGGGAAGGAAGCTCTGTTCCACACACCAACCTGTATTATGAATGGAGCAGCACATGTGGCTTTTTATCACTCACAGAAACCATCATCTTATTTTCTTTTTCAAAGCTCTTTCACCACGCCACTTACTGCGGGTTGCCCAGACACAGCCATGTACAGCACTTTCCAGTCCCGCCCCACCAGGAGCGATCAAGACCAGGCTGGCATCTGGCATCAAAAGAGAGGAGGACACAGCACTCTGCTCACCCGTCAGATAAAACAGACCCTCTGCCACGGTATGCTCTTCACCAATCAGACAGCATGCACCGTGTGATGGTGAAACTGACGACTTTCAGCACTCGGAGACTGCTCCCCACTGCAGAATCCATCCACTCCAGACCTGCCATCTTCTCAGATGCACTGTGGTACTTCAAACCATCCCAAACCCTCAGAATAAGGAAATGAATGCCCTTGCCTCTCCCTGCTCTGGCTGACCTGCAGCTGTCACTCATACTCTGGACTCCGCAACACAGCAACATCCAAGCTGACGGACGGGCAAAGGCATGAGGACGGCTGTCACAAGACCACAGGAATGTCTTTCTGAAGAGGTAAAAACAACAGCAAGGCAAGAGAGAAGCAGAAGAGAAGATGGCTTATGCAGCACCCTGATGGCAACATTACAGTCTCTGACATACTGCAGCATTAGTCAGGGCCTCTGGAGTTATTTAAGCAAAGGCTGAAGAACTGTTGAATAGTCAACCAGGCAGAGTTCAAGACCTTTTTGTGCCACCATGATGCTCAACTGCCATCTGTGTGCAATGGACCTGCTGTTGTGAATGATTTGGAACAAAGACACAAACAAAAGACATCACACAGAAATATACATGTTTGTACACATACACACACACAAAAATATACACCACGTAGTAATGCCTAATGCCTACAAGTCCCTACAACACACCACACACACACACACACACACACACACACACACATATATCAATCTGTACCATCTTGGCTGTTGACACTGGCGTTATCAGCATTATCTAACACTGTATCATCGTCGTCTGTCATCCTGCGGCGTGATCTGGCATCTCGTGATTCTTCTTCATCATAATTATCTGAAAAACAACATGTGGAATGACACAGCCACTGACACCTATTTCCATGGAAGGCTTTGAACCAAACCTGACTTACATCCACTCCAATGCAGCCTTAAGCGGCCTGTGTCCCTGTGGTAAAGGTGTTATTATCCAAGTGTGTACATATTGCTGACAGAAAAGTTAGTGTCACACCATCACAACTTGTAGACTGGTTAATCTTATTCCCTCAAGATCAACACCACACAAAAACAGCTTATCTCTGGCCTCCCCATATTACGACCATGCTAACAACAGACAGGTTAACCCTGACCCCTCAATATCAAGACCACACTAACAGCAGGCACTCTGTTAAGTTCTACTAGAGCTCTTAAATACTATTGTGGTGCCTTAGCACCATTGTTCCTGGTATGTCAAAAACAACAAAAACCCCATAGTAGTTTAAAGGCAAAAGATTCATTATAAAGCAACAATTGCTCGTATTTGTTTTGTTCTGTTACATGGGTGCTTCCAGTAAATTTCTAAAACTTGAAAGGCAGGGGTCAAGGGGCCGTCCAGGCCCTGGCGGGGCACAGGGGCAGCGTCCCTGGGGGGGGGGGGGGGGGGGGGGGGGAGTCAGGGGGGCAACAACCCCTTGAAGCTGAAAGAAAAACGCATTTTAGAAGGCACATGAAAGGCCCTAGTTGAATGTAAACGGGAAAATTAGGCCTGAAATTGAAGCTTAAAGTTCATAAGTAAATACTTCTATATATCACAACTAAAATGCTATTTCCTGAAGAAAATTAAAATTCACTTTCTCTTCTATTTTTTGCGTTTCAAATTTAATCTGCACATGCCTTCATACCTTCTATCTCCCATACACAATATAAGTTCATAAGTAAATACTTCTATATATCACAACTAAAATGCCATTTCCTGAAGAAAATTAAAATTCACTTTCTCTTCTATTTTTTGTGTTTCAAATTTAATCTGCACATGCCTTTATACCTTCTAATCTCCCATACACAGTAGATTGTATTCTGAAGAGAAGTGGGACTGAAGACTGTCATCTGAAGTCACTCAGTCATACTTCTGGCTTTGCACTCCCTGAAAACTAGAGCTACTACAGGAATGAATTTTTGGCAGATGGCTGCAGGTATACTTGGTACAAGAAGCCACAATACAGCCACTCTACAGATGCAGTCCTGGCATTCAATTTGAAATCCCCACACAAGGGGAACGAAGTCACTGTAAAAATTGCTGTCACTATCCGAAATCTTCTGAAGTCATAAAGACAAGTGTGAGCTTTCCACCTGACTGAGGGTCACTAAAAACTAGAGCCACTACATGAATATACTCTTGGCAGATGGCTACATTTGTACTAGGTATGTTAAGAAGCCACAACACAATCACTCTACAGATGCAGTCCTGGCATTCAATTTGAAGTCACCACAAAGGAGGAAAATTTGCTGTCCCTGTGCTAGAATTCATCAGCAGATGTAGTCAAGCAAATCACCGTTAGTAACAGAAGCCACAATAAGTTAGACCTGCTCATGTTTCAACAGATACAGTCTTGACTCAAAAATCAGGAGAAGATATTAAAAAAATTA
The DNA here is from genome assembly GCA_016801955.1 of Conus betulinus. Classification (NCBI taxonomy): domain Eukaryota; kingdom Metazoa; phylum Mollusca; class Gastropoda; order Neogastropoda; family Conidae; genus Conus; species Conus betulinus. Next base: position 158,754 of record JADBJO010003533.1, read on the forward strand.
ACAATCAGGGGACAGGGAAAAAATGCCTAAATGTCACCAGCTCGTTTGAAGGCAGCTCTTTATCCACCCTTTGGGAGAGTACGGATGAGTTTGGAAACTGACCCACTTGGCACAACAGAATCACTTACCGAGATTGCAGTATCTGACAACACACTTGCTGTACTAGGGACCACACCACTTGTAGCAGAAATTGTTGCTGCTGTTGAAATTGTTCTATCAGAAACTTCAGACGAAGACAGCCCACTTGCTGGTTGGTCTATGAGGATGAGAGAGACATGGGATCACCTTTTCTACTTGTTACTGAAAATCCTCAACTGTTAGACACATTTTTTCTTTGATCTTTTCAGCTTTCATCCTCTTTTTTGCTTCTAGATGCTCAGATACATGCCTCTGCCTGTTTTTATCATGCTAATCATTTGTTTGCTGTCCGGCACTTTCGCAGCAGATGGGCATTTTGCCTTGATCACCAATCTGACTATTGCTGAGAGCACCCAACTTATCCTGATCAACAACATTAGGCATCACTGTGGTAAGATTCATGACAGACCAATGAAGTGTGTCGTCTGAAGCAGCAAGATCGGCATGCTCCCTGAATTTTCTCTTCCCGTTTGTGCCATATTTCAGAACCTTCAAACAGAACAGAAAGCCATCCCTAGCATGTCATCTTCTGTAGCCACAGGCCAAATATTTCGCCGTTTGTATCCTTTTCCATCAGCCATTCCCATCACCAATAATTTTGCATGCCTTTCTTCACCTCCTCCAGCCTTGAGGCTTTGTCTTTTGTCAAAAAACGCATTTTTACCGATTGCTCAGCTGTTGCGCTAATGTACACCGACTTTCAAATATGTGTACATTTGTAGTGTCGAGTCCACCTGAAGGAAGGGGAGCAGTCTGTGCCTCTGACACAGAATAGTGAGAACAGAGCGCATTGAAAACTTGGATCAGAATTCTAACGAATAGTGGAACTGCCATCAGATTTAACCATTCTCCGAAAATTTGTTTCTCCTCAGATTTAAAAATACCAGCATCGCCGGTACCAGTGTTGATCTAAAACCGGCATTCCAGCATGTAACTGGTGCAGAAGCACCCATGCTGTTATCTCCATACACAGTGAACAGGTATTACCACAAACCTCCAATAACAAGAAGTACTGACAAGTCTCAAAAAATGTCAAAATGCAGAATATGGTGTACCTGCCCCTACATAAACACACATCTAAATGCCAAAGTCAATGCAGAAACAGGATCCCCAACCTCCCCCTCTCTCACAACTCACACAAAAATAAAGGACAAATCTCCGCGACAGATTGTCTTACTGTCTTACAACTGAATTTGATTTGTTCAAGTCTGACCGAAAACAGAAGAAAACGTACATGGTCGAGACCCTTGACCTCTGTAGGAGAAGTTGTTGTCATGGTAACCATCCTCGTAACTGTCACGGTAGGGCCGTCGGTCATAGCGGTTACCTCCATAATCTGAGGCAGAAAAAAAAAAGTACACATGTGACAACGTCGTCTTGAGATCATTCATCTTAGGCATTGTCAACATTCAGACATCTTTGCAGCGCAAGAAAGAGAATGGGGGGGTGGACCAAGTATGAACACACATCTATACAGAGATGCAGGAATAAAAAAAAAATCTATGATTTACATCTGTCAGTTATTGTGGCAGGCTCACAGACCAACTTGACTTCAAAGAAGGGACTGATGGGAGTGAAGAAAATGAAACGAGACGGCCCATGACATCATCAACACACATGTGTGTGTGTGTGTGTGTGTGTGTGTGTGTGTGTGTGTGTGTGTGTGTGTACATGTGTGTGGTGGGTCAGCCGACAAGACATGCAAGCAAACCACAGGAGCAGGCTTCCACACCACACTCAGGCTGTACAGCAGCCCCTCCTCCTCACTAACCTGACTCCCTGCCTGGGTAAGCCCCACCCCTTCCTCTGCCTCGGCCACGCCCCCTTCGCCTGTCGGCTGGCCTCCTACCGCTAAGGATGCTGTCGGTCAGGTAGCCTGCCTGCCTGCGGTCCTCTGTGCCAGCCTCCTCCAGCCACTCCCTGTGTGGGGACCCTCCATCCCTGCCTGCACCAACCAACAGCCATGTACACCAATTGGGTTATGAATCAACCTCTTCTGCTGTCTTACACCCCCAGCCCTCCCTTCAACAGCCAACAGCCATGTACACCAATTGGGTTATGAATCAACCTCTTCTGCTGTCTTACACCCCACAGCCCTCCCTTCAACAGCCAACAGCCCACCAACTGGGTTATGAATCAACCTCTTCTGCTGTCTTACACCCCCAGCCCCTCCCTTCAACAGCCAACACAGCCCGTGTACACCAACTGGGATATGAATCAACCTCTTCTGCTGTCTTACACCCACAGCCCTCCCTTCAACAGTCAACAGCCGTGTACACCAACTGGGTTATGAATCAACCCCTTCTGCTGTCTTACACCCCCAGCCCTCCCAACAGCCAACAGCCATGTACACCAACTGGGTTATGAATCAGCCTCTTCTGCTGTCTTACACCCCACAGCCCTCCCTTCAACAGCCAACAGCCGTGTACACCACTGGGTTTACAAATCAGCCTCTTCTGCTGTCTTACACCCCCCAGCCCTCCCTTCAACAGCCAACAGCCGTGTACACCAACTGGGTTATGAATCAGCCTCTTCTGCTGTCTTACACCCCACAGCCCTCCCACAGCCATCCGGCCTTGATGAAAACGCCCTCTTTAGTACACAGCCCAGACGCACAACTGCTGAACCCACGCTGTGACCTTCAATGCTGTGTGCAGAAAGCGCAGAGCGTAGGAACAGCACTTTGGAAGTCTCGGACTGCGAGAAATGCATGGTTCTTGTGCCGTTGTTCACTCTGGTGTTTGATGATGTTTGTGCTACACATGTATAACCTTTGGATATAGTTTACTCTCTGCGATTTGTGCGAGTGTTCCCCTTCATTGTGCTGATTTATGTAACTTGTACTTTCCGGGTTTGTATAAATCGCTCAGTTTTATACGGTGGGAATTGTGCGTTCTCATCAGTCATCAGTGGACAGCCCAGTGCAGAGTCCCACATTGTAGCGTGGGGAACCATGCACTGGTGCCGAGACGGATCTCTTGCTTGTGTTTTTCTACTTTCTGACTTTCTGTGCGTCATACATGTACCAAGTGGCTTTTTTTTTTGGCTCTCTCTCTGTCTCTGCATATATGAGAGTGAGTGTGTGCAACTGAGTACCCAAGCATGCCTTCATTGTAGAGTGGGCCGTAATACCAGTGATTTTTTTTCTCTCTCTCTCTCTCTCTCTCTCTCTCTCTCTCTCTGTGCGTGCATCAATCATGTGGATTTTTTCTGCCCCGACTGGCTCCTACCCAGAGCCGAGTTTGTTGCGGACTCAGTTGGGAAGACTGGGACCACATAGTCCAGTTTCATCATCCACTTAATGGATTGGTTTCTGAGAGTGTTGCTCAAATTTCCTGACCAACACTGCAGGTGCCTGTATCTCTTGGGCCTGGTTGACGCCAGGATATATTATGAAAGGAAGTGTAGAGTACAGCCCTGTCATGTAGTCTCAGACCGAAATGGAAATCCGCAGCATTATCTGTGTGGTCTGGTTTGGTTCTGTCGGGGTCACGGTATCGGCAAGTCCATGGGGGCTGTCGTTGGACAGACGTGGTGGTGCCCTCCAGAGGGTGAGCTCTCACTCATACCGGCTCCGTGACTAAGCAATTATTGTTGTCAGTAGGGGTTTAGTAGGTGGTGTCCTGCGAATGTTAGTTCAGAACAGGCACCACTGAACACCACCGAAGTGACTCAGCAGCAGCGCAATGTCTCCTCCGGTGGGTTGCCTCTTGACTCAACATTGACTGCTCCCTGTGGACTGCCAGTGCCGGGGCTGCGGCGAGGCTGACCGGGCTGTGGCTGTGGACGAAGGTGTCAAAATGAGCTGCATGGGTGCATTGCCTCTGAGGTGGCACAAAAAAAAAGAAAAAAGTATTGATTAATGGTGTTCCCCTCCCAACCCGATAAATACCGATCCAATTGGTTCTTTACTGCAGGAGACTCCAAAAGGGCATCACCATCAACATTTGAGCTTCGGTATTGTTTTGCACTGCTGCACTGGGATTGTTTGCATGCTTCAACTTTGTGCTCCAGGTGATGTTCGACTCCCCAACCACCAAGCATCATCACAAATTCTAGACTGGTCTCCAATGCTGGTGCTGCATTATCTTAACTGTCATAAAACCACACATCAACTACAAAATCTGCTTGCTTCAGCATCCAGAAGAATGCAGATGTGTGCACTACAAATTGTGCAGACTTCCATCCAAATAAAGTACAAGCCATTTCCATTGTAAAAAGTATATCACAGTGAGTAAAATATATGAGAACTAAGTGACCCTCCCCTTTCCTTCACACATACACCACCTCACTCATCTTTATAGTTCATCATCATTAACTGATGCTCAAGCATTCATTCCTTCTCCACCCCCCCCCCCCCCCCCCCCCCCCCCCCCACAACCAATGACCCTTCTCTCTTTGGGCACATCATCATCCCTCCCACCACTTTTCATAATTTCCAGTGAACAATTTCAATGCTAAACTGACATAATGTGTTTAACCTGAATATGACATGACCCTCACCTGAAATCCATTAAACACTTTACACGGAGCTCTCAGCCTACAGGTCTACTTCCAGTTCCCCTGTCTCTCCCTGTGGACTGTTAAAACAAATCCCCTTTTAGCCATGCTTTTCTCAGGCAGCCACACTCCATGTTCAGAACTCCTCAAACAAATCAGACAGACGCACACACTGACTGACCTGCTCTGTCAGGGTTCCAGCGACCTCGTCCTCTACCTCCCATTCCCGCATCCCACCACGACCTCGCCGGTTCCGTTCGTCCATGTAGCCCTCGTTGTTCCTGTCATCACCACAGCGTGTTACTGTCAGCAGCAGCAGTATCAACACAAACTTAACTAAAAAAAGTAGATTGCTTTGGCAATGTAATTCATGACAAATTTATTTTGGAAGAGTGGCACCAATGACGGCGACTTGGTCAAGTTGAAAACCTGCCACTTTCCCACTCTCCAATTTGATGACAAAGCCACATAAAATTCACACATAAGCTGCATCGATTTAAATGTGAAATTTCTGACAAATGAAGGAAGTAGTCAAACTTCAAGCATCAGTTTGCTGCCTGGAAAATACAAATACTGTTAGTTTGAAGATCAAATTTTACAGGAGAAGAAAAAAAACTGATTATTTATCCCCACAAGATATACTGTGAGCTGAGTTACGGTACAAGTATTTTGATTATGGCATGTTTATTTTTAGGATAATGTGATTGGGACTTGACTACGTTATGCCCATTGGCCTGCTCTTATAGTACTCCAAAAATCTTAAATATGCAATAATTCGAGTTACGGCAGTTTTATTTCCGGGCAGTGAGTTGTCAGTTCAAAAAAAAAAAAATCTGTTAAAAGATTGCTAGTATAGTAGCTAAAGGGGCGACAGCATGGAAGTCTGCACAATTTGTAGCGCACAGGGGGAAAAATCAGCTTGCAGCCCTGAAATCATGGTGCTCATCCTATCTTTACAAATGACATATATGCTCTGACATACTTTCACAAGACAAACCGCCGAGTCTCCTGACATTTGTTCACTTGAAGGGAATGATAAATGTTTAAAGATATGAAAAACAATCAAACAAGCAAGCAAGCAACACAACCTTCTTGGGAGCATTCTGCTGAAAGCAGAAAGACTGAATAGCAGAAGTGAAGCATGACAGTAACAGTCCTCAGCACACTGACAAACCAATGGAACAAATGACAGACACTACAGAAGCCATAGAGCATTTTCTTTTTGCCTTTCAATCTTCTGAGCTGAAAGTCACAGCTGAAACATATGGTCACTGGCTTGTTCCACTCAGCTGTTAGTCAGGTGACACCTTGCTTTGGGAGGGCTGGAAGGCACGGTCTGACTGACACGTACCAGTGAACAGAACAGTGATCACTGTCCCTTTCTTTACCAGTCTCCTCTTTCTCTCTCATCCCCACCATCCTCTGCAGTCAACGAGGAGGGATTGTCAGGCAATACGTAAGTGAAGAAAAGAGTGGTCATTACCTCCCCAAAGGAGGCAGAAAGAAACTGGTTTTGTCACCAATGCACCCAAGTGCTTTAAGGCATCATCAGGAGGGGCTCTCAATGACACCACATCCTCCTCTGCTACACCTGCAGCTTCACATCATCTAGCTAACTTTACAAAGCAGTACTGTGTCTTTCACACCTAAAACACACACACACACACACACACAAACACAAAAGAACAAAATCTTCTAAATATTATATTTTGGACATTTTCAAATTTTCCACCAAATCTGGAATTTCAATTGTGATCTGTAAGCTTTTAAAAACAACAACAAAAATCCAAGGCAGAGTCTGTCACAGGCACAAGAGAAATAGTAGTTGTGACAGCAGTAGCCGTAGTGAAGGGGTGGTCTGTCAAAGTGTCATCAACAGAAATAGTAGTTGTGACAGCAGTAGCCGTTGTGAAGGGGTGGTCTGCCAAAGTGTCATCATCAGAAATAGTAGTTGTGACAGCAGTAGCCTGTAGTGAAGGGGTGGTCTGCCAAAGTGTCATCATCAGAAATAGTAGTTGTGACAGCAGTAGCCGTAGTGAAGGGGTGGTCTGCCAAAGTGTCATCAACAGAAATAGTAGTTGTGACAGCAGTAGCCGTAGTAGTGGTCTGCCAAAGTGTCATCATCAGAAATAGTAGTTGTGACAGGAGTAGTTGAAGGGGTGGTCTGTCAAAGTGTCATCAACAGAAATAGTAGTTGTGACAGCAGTAGCTGTAGTGAAGGGGTGGCATGTCAAAGTGTCATGCAGCAGCATGTCACCTCTCAGTCCTCAACAGTCCTCGAAGTCTGTGCACCATGTTACAACACTGCACTGCCTTCATTAACCCTCTGCCCTACTAACGCACCGACTGCAGCCACCACTCCCCTCCCCCCCCCCCCCCCCCCCCCCGGTCAACATTTTTTTGTCTTAGTCATCAACCAGCCCCACATGACCCATGCAGACACAGACACTCTCCATTACGTTTCAAATTACTGACATGTATCTGCGGTCGCGGGGCGGGGCAAAGTAGGGCCCTGACTGGGGGCCGGCCAGACTCTTGAGCTGCATGTCAATCTCCTGCTTGGCCTGCCTCAGCTGTTCCACCTCCTGCACACAACCAACAACGCTACATGCATCACTGTGCTCTCATGTCCACTCACACACACAATGTTGTCATCCCCTCCACAGAAACACACCACACAGGCACACATCAATCAAATCCTGTTCTGAACACTACTTAGCAACACACTTTTTGCTCTCATATCCACACACACACAATGTTGTCATCCCCCTCCACAGAAACACACCACACACACACATCCATCAAATCCTGATCTGAATGCTACTTAGCAATTCAACAACCACTTCTTTCCCTTTCTTGAACACACATCATCCACCCCCCTCCAACTCCCTTTCTCCCCTCTCCACCCACACTTCTTCCCCTTATGTTGCTCATACCCTGGCATTAACAAACAAAAACAAACTGCAGCAACAAGACAGGAAAGGTCCCACTTTCTTGTCACAATCCTATACTCCAAGATCTTATTTGATGGCAACATAAACAAAAGATTTCATCGAGATGGTAATAGTTTAAATATTTCTTCCTTCTGTTTTTCGTACCCAGACCTATTCTGATGGCAATCCCGACAACATAATTTGTCAAGACAAACATTTTGCTTTCTATTCAAAGTACAAGAAGCTACTTTAATACCCTGAAATAAATGTTCATTCATCTTTCTTTTTGCTGCAAAGCACCACAACTATTTGCACTTTGACATCACGCTGACTGGGATAACAGACAAAAACTGGCTGCCAAATGTCAACAATACTGACAGCAGCTAAGCCAATTTTCAGATCTCACAGAACAAACTCCACAGAGTTTGGATCCAGCAGAATTATTCATAACAAAAAAGAACGTGGATCAAGCCAGCAAAGCGCTGTGTGTGGCGAACAGAAAAACACGCCAGTGCCCACGCAGCCAGGCAACCTGCTGTTACCTTCAGATGCTCCAGGTGGTACTCCAGCAGCAACCTGGCATTGCCGATGCTCTCCTGTGTGCCCACGAAGATGAAGGGGATCTGGCCCCAGGGCATCCATTGCCTGCCAACAACACGCAGCATCAACATTATAACCAACAAAACTGGTCAGGGTTTGTCGTTTGTTTCTTTTTTTTTGACTCCAGCTTACTAAAAGGCCATACCAAGGGTTTCCAATAAAGGCTGAGACCTTACAACTCCCAGATCTTTCTCTTACGATAAATCAGGTCGTGTTGCCAATAGAACACAAACTTTATCATACTAAATTGCACTTGATATATGCTTGCATACACACACATCCACATGTAAAAATGCTACTTAGTTGCTCTGCGTGACACATAAAAACGGGGAAAATCTGGTAAGTATCAACTGCTCAGCCTTGTGTGAGAATACTTTGCCTGTCCTTATGTCAGTGACTGTAGCTCAATGTCAATCTCTGACCTGTTTATCCTAAAACTGCTACTGGTGTACTTTCCAGCTAAAATGAGTGCTTTTTGTATACACACTTTCCAAATCTGTATAAGAGTGTGATGCGCGTAGGTGGGTGGGAACTGATTTGTTTTCATCTGTCACAACAACAAATAGCTTCTGCCGATATCAATTACATTCAAGCTTGATCCATCAGCATATTTTGGTACAAAGTCAGACTCTCTCATCAGTTCCCCCCCCCCCCCCCCCAAACACCCCTACCCTGCAAGATATCTCGGCGCCTGTAGTCCCCGCTATCATTCCAATGTATCCATTATCGTTCCGATGTATCTGCATGTCGTCAATGACACAAATGCAGCGAGACACAATATCATGCGCACAAATTTGCGAGAGTTGGTTTTTTTGGTCATAGCACACTAACACTGTAGTCACACACCTCAAGTGCAATTATCACTCAAGAGATTCATCACCAGATTTTTTTTCTTTTTTTAAATCTTCCGTGTGTGTTTTTGTGTGGGGGTGGGGTGGTGGTGTTGATTTTGTCATCCTCTTCATAATATTTTCACCAAGTATGGGGTACGAAAGAGAGCAAAACTATATGGGCGACGAGTCTGCAATCTGGTTTGATCTGCAATAACTGTTGTTGTTTGCACTGTTTTATCGGCATAGGAGGAATGGGAGAAGTGTAGGCACAATCCATTCGATACCAGAGGAACAAAACATTCCAAACACCTGTCAGCTTTCTTATTAATAAAGGGGGGGGGGGGGGGGGAGAGAGAACAAGGTGCCATGTATCGTTGGAGTTCTTTTTCCTTTTATAAAAAAGAAAAATTCATTTACCTTTTAAGTTTGTTTATCGCCAAACTGAAGAAAAAACCAGCAGCGGGGGGGTACAGGATACCCCTCCCCCTACATAAAACAAGAACAAAAATACAATACAACCCCTCCCCCTCCAAACTTCTACTTGTATTCTCCTTCCTGCCTTAGCAATGCACGTCTTCTTCCAACGCAAAAAGTCTGTCTGAGTGGCCGAGATCTGGTCAATGTCCTATCCAGTTTACTCCTAGCCTTCCCTCTTCCCTTTACATTCTCTCCCATACAACCTACCCCCCTCCCCTCCCCTCCCCACCCCTACCTTACTGACCTCCTTTTTACCTTGAAAAAACACACAAAAACCTGTCCCTAGCTCACATCCCAAACCACAATACAAAACAAAGCCCTTCTGTCTCACAGCAAAAACAACATGAAGAAGGATTCCACTGTATCACTGTCACTGAACACATGGCACCAGCTGCTGGTGAAGCTGTGTATGCCTGCCAGTGGAGTCGTCCCCCCTACCTGGTCTCCTCTGTGGGAGTCCTGCTCGCTGTCCCCCTCGATCTTCACCCTCACCACCACCCCCGACTTGTCCACAATGTCCTGGATATTGCGACCGTTTTTTTCCCGATCACCTTCGCTGTAATCACATATGCACACACACACATGGAGTTAACAATCATCGAAAAAAAAATCTCTTCTCTAGAAGCATATATGCCATACATAATTCTACACCATCACTACATCCACACTGTGCATGAAAGTTTTTTTTTTTTTTTTAAAGGCTCAATACAAAGATATCATGGGCATATCCAATGAACACAAATTTCTTTTCTAAAGTTGTTTTGCGATATACTTACCTGTCCAAACAAATGCCTTATTCCCACTTAGTGTGGATTGCCATATTATTAGGACCCCCCCCCCAAAAAAAATAAAAAAAAAAAAAAAAAAAAGCAAAAGCAGAGAGTAAACTTCACTAACCTGCATCTTTACAAGTAGTAGTTAAGCAATCAAGGCTGAGAATTTTCAAAATCATCAGAAAGCTAATTGATTGAGGAAGAACATTAGCTGAATTTGATTATAAAGAAGGTGACTCACTCACCCACGAGATCTCTGGGCACAGGGAAGGTCTCTTCAGAGAACTCCAGCATTCCCCGGGCCTGTTTCACTGCTTCCATTGTCTGACACACAAAACACAGCGTACTGTTTTATTGCCACTGTTGTCCGACACACAAAACACAGCAGCACAACAATCTGTTTCACTGCCTCTGTTGTCCGATACACTAAACACCCAACACAAACACAATCTGTTTCAATGCCTCTGTTGTCACACAAAGCACACACCACAACAATCTGTTGCACTGCTCTGTTGTCCGATACACAAAAACACACAACAATCTGTTGCACTGCCTCTGTTGTCTGACACACAAAAAACACAACAATCTGTTGCACTGCCACTGTTGTCCGACACACACAAACACACAACAATCTGTTGCACTGCCACTGTTTGTCCGACACACAAAAACACACAACAATCTGTTTAACTGCCTCTGTTGTCCAACACACAAAGCACACACACAACAATCTGTTGCACTGCTTCTGTTGTCCAACACACAAAATACACAACACAACAATCTGTTTCACTGCCTCTGTTGTCCGACACACACAAAAACACATAGCAGAGCAATCTGTTTCACAGCTTCTGTTGTCTGACACACAAAAAACACACAACACAACAATCTTCTGTTGTCTGCAATGACTGACTCTGTTGTCTGACACACAACACAGCAATCTGTTTCACTGTCTCTGATGTCTAACACACAAAACACACAGCAGAGCAATCTGTTTCACTGCCTCTGTTGTCTGACACACAAAACACACAGCAGAGCAATCTGTTTCACTGCCTCTGTTGTCTGACACACAAAACACACAGCAAAGCAATCTGTTTCACTGCCTCTGTTGTCTCTCACACACATGCAACATCACAATCAGTTTCACCGTCTCTGCCGTCTCTCACACATACACGCAAACATACCAATGCCTTTTACTGCCTCTGTGATCAGACACATCACTGTTGGTTTCACAGTGTCCATTACATAACACACAACACTACCCATTTTCATCACCACTGTCATCCAGCACCTCACATTCTCTCTTTCAACTGACAGACAACACATTATTGTTCATCTATCACACCTCTCCTTTGTGAGCAAAATGGGGAGTTTTTATTATACTCCCTGTTTGGCTAGTATACTTACCATGTCAGACCATAGCATTCAACGGCAGTCAGTAAGCTCTGTCAGGCTGAATTTTTGTGGCAAATGCGGTCATAAGAAAGTCACGTGATGCCCACCCCCCACTTCCGCCAACAGAAGAAGCCGATGTTCGCTTCCCGTACCTCATTCAGCGAGGCCTGCGCACAAGGTAACCCGAAGAACCTTGACACTAGAGGGGAAGGTAGGGCGGGCATTAGAGTCTGACATGATAAGTATCCTAGCCAAACAGGGAGTACAACAAAAACTCCCTATTTTGGCGCCATACACTGTACCATGCCAGACCATAGCAGAATTTAAAGGAATAGGAGGAGGGCAGAGCGCCCTAGTGGTTCTTGGGGTTGACCGATATGGCTGCATTGGCCGCCACAAAGGAGATCCCTTTAGAACTGTCAGCCCTGGTCATGCGGATATCCTTTATATAAAAGTTTATGAAGGGTTTTTTCCGAACGCCAGTAGGCTGCCTCCAGGAGATGGCGCTAGGGGACAGAGTGCTGGAACGCTGTGGAAGCGGCCAGCGCTCTGACCTCATGGGCCCGGGGGGAGAAAGGACCGGGATGTCCCTGGGCATAGGCAGATTTTACCGTATTGGATAGCCACCTAGAGATAGTGCCAGCCTGATTCCTTGCTAAGAACTCTGGAAGGAACTTAAGCGAGACAGAGCCATCCCTGTGGAAGGCAATGTCTCGTGGGTCCCTGCTGAGGGCATGGCATGGATCTCACTTCGTCTTCTGGCCGAGGCCAGGGAGAGGAGAAAGGTGGTCTTGAAGGAGAGGAGGTCAAAGGGGAGGGTGGCTATGGGCTTGAAAGGGGTTTTCTGAGGGCGTCTAGCACAAGAAAGAGGTCCCCAGCAGCGGAATGCGCCTTGGGGACTGAGAGCTTCCCGTAGGGCACCCCCCTAGATACCTCTCTGAGAGAAAGTCATTCTCGAAAGACAGGAAAGACAGACAGGCCGCCAAGCTGGACTTACCTTGCTTGGGCGACAGGCCGAAGTTGAATGAGGTACAGGAAGCGAACATCGGCTTCTTCCGTTAGCGGAAGTGGGGTGGGCGTCACGTGACTGTCCTATGACTGCATTTGCCACAAAAATTCGGCCTGACAGAGCTGACTGACTGCTGTTGAATGCTATGGTCTGACATGGTACAATATATGACGCCAAATGTATACTGGCGTGAATGCTATGGTCTGACATGGTACAGTATATGACGCCAAATGTATTATCTATGTCATCAAGTAACCTGCTTCTCTTATCACTGTAAATAAAAACTGACTCTTCGTCAGGCGTTCAACTGTACCACTCTCTCTGTACACAATATGATTTCATGTACACTGGAAGGGTTCTTACTTTTGAAGCCGCCTTCCACCTCTTTTCATCTCCTTGAATTTTACCCAAGTCATACAAAGCATGAACAGTACAAACAAATAAAAAGTTCAGTTAACCTTTTTTTTTTCCCTTACAGGAACGAAAAGGCATAGCATCCTTTATAGAAAGTCCACCCATGCTTCCATGCATTTCTCCAACTTTCTTGGCAATCCACACCACCACCGCCAGTACCAGTCCTTGCAATGCCTACACTTTCACCATCACACCTTGCACCCTTTCCACACCTCACCTCTCCATAGACTTTGAAGGTGCAGGTGGCCTCGTCCAGCTCAATGCCTGTGATGTGTTCGATCTTGCGCGCCTGCTGGATGTTGGCGCCGTGCGTGCCGATGGCCAGGCCCATCAGGTCCTCATGCACCGTGAACTCCTCCATGTAGCCCGACCGCGGATCTTGGTGCTCTGGACATAGCAAGGAGACTGAGGGAGGGTCTGCTGGGTTGACACAAGCCACAGCAAGGAAGGTGTGAGATTATGCATGTCCACTGCATGGAGAATTCCCCCCCCCCCCCCCCCCCCCCCCAAACTGAAAAACTGAAAAAGAAAAATCCATATTTCTTCTGCTGAAGGGTGGAAGGGGAGAGGAATGAAGTAGGTGTACAGTAGACTGGAAGGAAAGGGAAGAACAAGAAAAAGGGGTTTAATGGGAGAAAGCAGAAAGAATCGGTAACCAAAGCAATGATATAAAACTAAGAAACTGTAATCAAAGTAATGAATATTCAACTGTCAGCAAATGGCATCAACAGAAGTGGGAGGGGAGAAAGGGGGGGGGGGGGGGGGGGGGGGGAGGAGAATGTAGGGGAATGACTAGGTTTTTTTCACAAGGTGCAGCAGCAAGGAACATAAAACAGTGTGACCATGAAATACGGTCATTGTACCTTTGTTCTGTGCAGTTTTTAAAAAAAAAACATTATGTCTGATGGGAATGAAATGATGGTTTGGAACAGTTTTTATTACACATTTCTTCTCTCTCCCCCCTTCCTCCCCCCACCGGTTTTTAAAATCTTTGTGCTGCCATCGATTTCAGCCAAAATATACAAATATGAGATACCTGCAGTTTGCTTTCCACAAATAGCAGACATGCCAACTCAAAAATCGTTCCATCATGACAGACAAATGTAAAAATCAGGATCAAAATGAAACTTTCAAGAATTTTACAGAAATGCAATGTTCCTACATATGGGACACTGTGCAGATGTACATGTATGCATGTACTCACACACTCACACGCAAATTATGCACAAAGGAAAGGTTGTTTTTTTTCTTTCTGTCCTTGTAAATATAACCGTGATTCTTTTTTTTTTCCTGAAGGTCTGACAGCATTGGGTTTTATTCACCTTTTCCTTTTTCTTTTCTTTCTAAGAGGTAAAAATTCACTATGACTTCTTCATCAGTCGTACTCATCTTGATCTGCTTGCCACAGCTGTCTGTTCAACATGTTCTCTGAATTTTCGGTAATGCACATGTGCAGGGCAGTTGAGATACATTCCTGACTGCTGCCAGGTTTTGTCCACCTCTGAAAAAACCTGTTCCCATATATGCTAAAGGGGCGAATTATTTTCTTTTTTCTGTCCTATCTTCCATCCCCCTTCCAAGTAATATGCATTCTGCAGTTGAAATGCCCACAGAACAGCCATCAATAAAGAAAAAAAAATGTTTATTTATTCATAAACAAACAAACAAAAAAAACTAACTGGGAACAGAAGACATCATTGACACAAACATCTTTTTACTTCACTACCTTTACCTGTAGTATTTTTACATTCTCGATCTTTACAGATACTTTCACTTTCCCCCACTACCTTTTCAGATACCTTTAGTGTTTACACATTCTCAATTTTTACAGATACCTTCACTTGTTTCCCACTACCTTTTCAGATACCTGTGGTGTTTTCACATTCTCAGTTTTTACACAGATACATTCACTTTTTCCCTATCAACTTAACAGATACCTGTGGTGTTTTCACATTCTCAATCTTTACAGACACCTTCACTTTATCCCTACAAACTTAACAGATACCTGTAGTGTTTTCACATTCTCAATCTTTACAGATACCTTCACTTCTTTCCCGTTACCTTTTCAGATACCTGTAGTGTTTTCACATTCTCAATCTTTACAGATACATTCACTTTTTCCCTATTAACTTAACAGATACCTGTAGTGTTTTCACATTCACAATCTTTACAGATACATTCACTTTTTTCCCTACTAACTTAACCGATACCTGTAGTATTTCATTCTCAATCTTTACAGATACCTTCACTTCTTTCCCACTACCTTTTCAGATACCTGTAGTGTTTTCACATTCTCAATCTTTACAGATACATTACCTTTTTTCCCAACTAACTTATCAGATGCCAGTTGTGTTTTCATACTCTCAATCTTTACAGACACCTTCGCTTCTTTCCCACACCTTTTCAGATACCTGTAGTGTTTTCACATTCTCAATCTTTACAGATACTTTCACTTTTTCCCTGTTAACTTAACAGTTACCCTGTAGTGTTTTCACATTCTCAATCTTTACAGATACCTTCACTTCTTTCCCCTACTTTCAGATACCTGTGGTGTTTTCACACTCTCAATCTTTACAGATATCTTCACTTCTTTCCCACTATCTTTTCAGACACCTGTAGTGTTTTCACATTCACAATCTTCACAGATACCTTCACTTTTCTTCACTACCTTTACGGATACCTGCAGTTTTTTCACAGCTTCCTCCGTCCTCTGTTTCAGCAGCAGCTTCTGTCGCACATTCCTCAGGAACATGTCCCCAATCATGGAGGCTCGCTTGGTCACCGCCGCACTGGTCGACTGGGCAACACACAAAACACACAAAATAAGGGCATAAGATTCATGATAAACTGGATGACTGTTCTGACCCTGTCCCCACTCCCATCACTGCATGCTCCGATCGCACACACTTCTGAAACAAACGTCCAGTCCTGGACTTAGTCTGACCGCAGACCCGCATGTGTGAGTTGGTGTGTTGCTAGTGTCTTCCCTTTGTGGTTCTTCTGGACATTCAAACTGGTTTCAGTCACATTCAAATAGTCTACATTACTGTTTAGATTAGCTGTAGATCCAAGCAGCATTTGGGTTGCCACAGCATCCAGTCATGCTCAACCTGCTACCACTATCCCTTATTGGTGCAGTCAGTCACACACTCCGTATCCCCCCCCCCCCCCCCCCCCCCCCCCCCCCCCCCCCCCCCCCCCCCCCCCCCCCCCCCCCCCCCCCCCCCCCTTCCTAAATTTCTTTTCGTTATGTTGTGATGGGTGTTGAAGTGCACTTGTCTGACTGGGGGCCAGCTGACATAACAGTCAATGCAATGAGGTTATATTTACACATCTTGTGACTGGACAGTAGGATTTAACCGAGCCTCTCTAGCATTTTACTTAGGGCGTTTCTATCGAACAAAGAAGAGCGATCTCAAGGCTGCAAGTTTGATGAACACTTGGCGGCAATGTCTTGATGTGTGTTAATTCTAATCAGGTGTTTTCATTCAGATATTATGAAACCATTTAATTAAGAAAATTACTTTGATGTCCAACTCCATCAATAATTATGCCTTTTGTCCCACCTGCAATTCTAGCGGTGAAGTCGGTCAACTTATAAAACCATGACACAGTCTCAATGAGTTGACGAGCGTACAACTTCAGCCCATGCTGGAGGCAACACAAACCGTTTCCACAGGAATGGAAACTACCCCCATTCAAAATCCTTCATCTTAATGCCCCACCCTTTCCACTTCACTCTTCACGTATCTGTGCTTCTCTGTTGTCACTGCAGGACAACACTGACCTGTCTGTGAGTGCCTTAAATGTTCAACTACTGTATAAACTCCCCACAGAGACCTGTTCAGAGGACTCCCCCTTCTTTCAGGATGTCTCCTGGTATTGTACAAAATGTCCCCTTTCCTATAAGATTTCTACAGGCCCCTATGAAGAGGCTGCAGTGTATAATCAACAAATTCTTCACTCTCTGTATCTCCTAGAGAACAAAATCTGCAAACATACACGTTAAAAAATGGTGGCTGTGTTCACCCATCTTAAAATCATTTCCAGATATTTTTCTACCTGTCACATTTGATGCAAGACAAAAATACATACATCAAAACCTTTTTCTTGCTAGTTACCAAAAAAAAAAGAATGTGTAAATTGCACATTCATGGGCTGAAGCAGACACTCGAAGTGCTACACCTTAGTGCTCAATCCTTCTCAAAAAACTCCCATGGAAATCAGATGTAGCTACCTATGATGGGCATGTGGTAAATTACACACATGTCGGATGGGCGGATCAGCAATCAAGTGTGCAGTGACAAGGAACTGACTGAAGCAATAACCTGACCAGATCTGACCTGACCCAGTCTACTAGACACTGACGGACTGACAGCCTGAACAAGAATTTTAAAAATTGATTTCTTTATTCTGTTACACCATCTCGTCCCCATTCCCAAGAAATTAAAAAAGGCCATGAACTTCTTTACCCATTACATCACACACACACACACACACACACACACACACACACACACACACACACACACACCACAAACCACCAACACAGACTGATTCCTTAACCTCTAATATCATCCCCTTCCTGAACAAACATAAGCAGCACAAAGACTTGATTTCTTTACCTGTGACATCATTCCCTTCTCACCAACACACAACAAACACCATAAAGAAATGAGTCTTTACGCACACCCCAGCCTGAAGAAAGGGGAGTGGCCCCAAAGCCAACTGACCAGGACATGGATGGCGTTGTCTGCAGCAACATAGGAGACGATGGCAGCCCCTCCCAGATGCTTGCGGAGGTCGGCCAGAGCTGCCTCCCCCTGACAGCCCTCCCGGATATCTGGCGGCACCTCCAGCACAAACTGCTGGAAGCTGTCTGGGCTGATCGGGGGGCTGCACATCACAGGACATCATGTACATCATGGTGCCGTCATCTTCTTGGCCCCCGCTTTGGCAATGAACCTACCCTTATTCCAAGACAGGTGCATAAAGTGGTATGCACAATTCATACAACACAGGCTGAGACTGGCACAAACTCATGCTCCCTCACCTGTGTCTGTTTTATGCTTCAGGTCATGTTCTTGAAGAAACAGACAGAGCCTGAAACGATTTCATGTGCAGAAGTTAGCAAAATTTGTCTCTATTTGCTCACCCCCCACCCCACCCTCCTCCATGGTTGCACACTGTACCAATAATTACTGCTCAAGAACTTTGTCTCTAAACTTGTTTTTCTACTTATAGGTCATGTTTTTTTTTTTCTTAAAGCGTATCTAATTGGTCCTATTTTTTGCCAAACATCTACAAATAGGGCAAAATCTTATGGGTAAACAGGTCTGCAGACCCAGTTCTATTAACAAGTCTCCATTCCTCCAATCACAGTCCCCAAGATTCTGCCAAGAACATTTAAAACGACTATGGCATCGATTCAGTATGAAATGTATTCAAACAGAAAATGTCCAGCATTTAAACTCACTGAACCCTGTGACAGACAAACTGTCGGCCGAGACACACCCCCTCTCAGCGCCTGCAGCCGGCGAATTGTCGGTCGGTGATACCCACTTACTTTCACTTCTAATGGCATTAACATTCATTAGGAAAGGGAGCTTACTCTGTTGTGCATTCCTTCCCAGTGATTTGGTGAGGTTCCAGCACTGTTTCTGAACAGGTTAACATGTTTTTTTTCTTCATTTTAGAAGCCAAAATGAGCAAACGAGCACAATACACTGTCAGATAAGTCATAGATAAGATCTTCCGCAACGATGACTCAAATTTCGACCCTGAAGTAGCCAATTTAGAGTCGGAAGATGGGTGAAACTTCTCAAACTTCGTCGATCGCAAATCCACATGTTGATGAAGCCGCCAAATGCCACACAAATGATTTTGAACTTGCGTGACAACACAAAGTAGGTTTTTTTTTTTTAAACCAAAGCTTTATTTGAAAAAAAAAACACACAGACAAACAAAACATACACAAGAAAGTGAAATTCTGACATGACATAACACATCTATCCATAGCAAGTGTGCAAAACTTCAACAAGTTTCATCCTGTAGTTTTTGAGATATAGATGTTTTATTTGGATAACCATAAATTTTGCTGTTAACTCCCTAAACCTTCAGGCTGGATGTCTCCTTCTCTAGTAAAATGGGCAGGACGCATAGGGTTAAAGAAAAAAGATAGGATGAATAACAATTACACCAACTCACACAGTTACATCTCCAAGTCAATAACTGATTTCACTTACGTTATATTCTGGTTTGCCGAGCCCAGCTCACTGATAGCAAAGAAAGGACAACCCTCTGAGCCCTTGCCGAACCCCATCACCCCTACTACCACCTCCCCCTATCCAGACAGACATGTCTACTGACTTGAGGTTGCTGCAGCGAACGCGGTCGATGGGCAGAATGTCAGTGACGGAGCTGTCATAGCCAATGTATTCCACCACAGCAAACTCCCCCTTCAGCATGCGGATCTTGGCTGGCCACCAGCCCAGGGCCTCGTCTTCCTGTGCCTTGGTCAGCACCTGGACAGACGGGACATCTACCTGTCAGTCAGGTCACAAGACAAATAACAGCCGCTTCTGAGTCAGATGCCAAGAGAAACTCAATCCTGCGGCTTTGGCTAACTTGGAGAAAACCTGGCACATACACACAAAAATGATGACACACAAGTTCCAACCCCGTGACAACCTTACGCGTTCAATATCTTGAAGAAAGCTGTTCACGAGACATACGCTTGAAAACATGATACACATTACCTGACTTATTCTCGGATTTGGAACACTCTCTTTATTCCGAGGTACCTTGTTAGCTGGCTGGTGTGGTGTTCAAGTTGTTACAAGATACCTTGAAAGTCATCATTAATTTCCATTAACACTAGAAAAAAAAAACTCAATCAGGTCGAGTAAGTACAAATACAATCCTACATAAACCCAAAACTCCATATGCAACATATCACACCTATGTCCTATTAAAGCATACAGCTGGAGATACAAAATCTCACAAGATCCCACTGAAGCCCACAGCTTGAGACCTAACTTCTCACAACATGAACTCACTAAAGCCCACAGCAAGGGATCTAACATCTCACAGCAAGATCCCACTGAAGCCTCCAGCTAGAGATCTAACATCTCACAACGAGATCCTACTGAAGCCTACAGCCAAAGACCTAACATCTCACAAGATCCTACTGAAGCCCACAGCTACAGACCTAACATCTCACAAGATCCTACTGAAGCCCACAGCTACAGACCTAACATCTCACAAGTTCCTCCTGAAGCCCACAGCTTAAGACCTAACATCTCACAAGACCCTCCTTAAGCCCATAGCTAGAGATCTCACAACATCTCTGAAGCCCACAACTACAGACCTACTGAAGATCCTCCACAGCTACAGACCTAACATCTCACAAGATCCTACTGAAGCCCACAGCTACAGACCTAACATCTCACAAGACCCTCCTCACAAGATCCTCCTGAAGGATGTCCATGTGTCCACATCTACAACAAGATTCTGTGGTGATCCCAATACAATGTATATGTGTACATGTGTGTCCTGTGATTGTGTGTGTCCAAGAGAGAGAGAGAGAGAGAGAGAGAGAGAGAGAGAGAGAGAGAGAGAGAGAGAGAGAGAGCATTTCTTCCAAGGACAACAGATGAGCAAGATGGTGTTTTTTTTCCATCTCATTCCTGACCATTCAGGGATTGAGGATACTAACACTGAACAAAATTATAGAATACGTAACTAATTACAGAAAGAACAGAGATGATTCATGTAAGCATTACCAAAAAAAAAAAAAAAAAAAAAAAAACTAAAAGTACCTTATGCGTCCGTCACACACAAAACTACATAGCTTAAAATATTCCCAAGTGGAAAGACAATATGTAAGAAGTATATAAGTGACCCCACTAGCATCATTAGCACAGCCTGAGGAGGAATGAACAGTGGTTCAAGAGGCAGTCAATGAGTCATGTTCAAATACACCAGCATATGCTTCATATTCTTGTTTATAAAGCAAAGCTGACAATCAAAGCAACAAGGAATAGAGACAATGATGATGTTGAGGGCAGAGAGAGAGAGAGAGAGAGAGAGAGAGAGAGAGAGAGAGAGAGTCAGACATGTTAATACTATTGAAGAAAAAGACACAGAGAGCTAAAAAGGGGTAGGGGGGGAGAAAAAGAGGGAGGGGGGGAGAGAGAATGTGTGAAATTGAATACATATTGTAAATGCATGCCATGCTAATATCGCACACATGTTTCTATGACAGAACTGAATTCACGATTCTCTGCTGATATCGCACAGTACTAGCACACAAGGACAGAACTGAATTCATGATTCTCTGCTGATACCGCACAGTACTAGCACACAAGGACAGAATTGACTTCATGATTCTCTGCTGATACCGCACAGTACTAGCACACAAGGAGACAACTGAATTCATGATTCTCTGCTGATACCGCACAGAACTAGCACACAAGGACAGAACTGAATTCATGATTCTCTTCTCTGCTGATACCGCACAGTACTAGCACACTAGCACACCAGGTCAGAACTGACTTCATTCATGATTCTCTGCTGATACCATACAGAACTAACACACAAGGAGAGAGTGAATTCATGAATTCATGATTCTCTGCTGATACCACATAGAATTAGCACACAAGTAGCACAGAGAACTGAAATCACGATTCTCTGCTGATGCACACAGGAGACAAGTGAGCACACACAGGAGACACAAGTGAGATTCATGATTCACGATTCTCTGCTGATACCGCACAGAACTAAGCACACAAGGAGAGAAGTGAATTCACGATTCTCTGCTGAATTCACGATTCTCTGCTGAATTCACGATTCTCTGCACAGATACAGAACTAGCACACAAGAAGAGACAACTGATTCATGATTCTCTGCTGATACCACACAGAACTAGCACACAAGGAGACAACTGAATTCACGATTCTCTACTGATACCTCACAGAACTAGCACACAAGGAGAGAAGTGAATTCACGATTCTCTGCTGATACCACACAGAACTAGCACACACAGGAGAGACTAGCACACAAGGAGAGAAAAGGGGCAGAAGCCAAGATAACTCAGAAAAAACAAGAAACAAAAACAAAGAGAGAGAGACAGAGAGAGAGCGAGAGAGAGAGAATCAGCTGCTAGAGAAACCAGGACCCATGACAACCTCACTGACCTCCACTTTCTCATTTTCCCTGTAGTCCCGTTTTGTGCTGGCCTCCTTGGGTGGCAAACGCACTGTTGCTATGGGAACCCGTCGCCCTGGCTGCCAGCTGAAAAAGTAAATAACGTCCACAAGCAAGCTAACGTAACATACATGCACTTCAAAAGCCTTCTAAAATACCCCCAAATCACTGGCACTTGCCACTACCTATTTAACTTGGCAAATAACTTACCTGTTTCAGTTATCCATCCAATATTTGAGAACACTTTCCTTTGTTTGTTACGCTTACGAACAAAATCACTATAATCAACCTTGCGGAACTGTCAAATAATCAGTCATCCCCTCTTAAACTAATCGTGAGCTTAAGAATGCTGGCTGCCAAGCAGATCACATACACACACCCTTACTGGAAAAACCGAAAATTGAGACAAAACTGGGTTAAACACTATTACATTACCAATGGTAAACAGAAAACAAAAAGCCTGCTCGCCAGCTTTGTACATGTATTTGGAAAGAGGTGGAGGGCCGTTACTGCCCAGCCAATCCCCTGCAAAACATTGCATCAAGTCTGAGCAAACCTCGGACGGTAAGTAGGGATTCCCAGAAGTTTTATATATGAACTTAACTTAGTTATACTCACTGTCAATCACAATGTCCTGTTTGTGCTGAAACGGCCTGACCAGACCCTGCACTTACAATTATAACAAGCAGTCTAGGCAAGCCCCAAAACAAAAGCCTGATACCACTTCTATGGTTTGTTTGACAGTCCCATCTTTCACGCCCAACCTAGCAGCATAACATGAAGGCTACAGAATTTCAGCACTTTTTTCTCATGACGATCAGCAAGGGTGAGAATGATGTAGATGAACTCTGAGGTCCCACTCTGGTCAAAAACGACACATGCAAGGTCTGTACTCACCATCAGTAATAACATCTCCCAGCATCAACCACACCCCGACAGACATCTGCACTTGCAGTGTTTGTCAGGAAATCTGAGCGACATTTTGTGGAACGAGCCGTGAAAAGGATGGAACATGACTGCATGGTTCCACTTGTGGTCTTCTTATCTAAGCCCACAGTGAACTGAACTCTGGGTGGAAGCCACCCCCGGGCCAAAAAGGAATCTAATAACTGACAGTAGTTATATTTACCTGCACCAACACACACCTTATCCCTACTCAGCCTGGAACACTGCCATATCAACATCTCAGAGACAAAGACAATGCAAAAGCTAAACCTACCAACATGCACGGACAACATTCAGCCATAAGAGGAGAGGAAGAGGCTTCCTCAACTGAAGCGAAACTGAGCTTGGCTGCTTGAGGGAATCCAAAAAGAGCTTAAAAGAAAAAAAAAAAAAAGAAACCCAACTAAGTCTAAGTTCCAAAGAACAGAAAGGTAAGTGCTTCTACACTTAGGAAAGGGAGAAAACTGAACTATGCATGGGTATGATTCATGAAATGAATTCAGTTAGACTCTAGAGTGATCACTCTTCCAGTGTAATTGGTTCTGGACGCATGATTAGCTTGCTGCTTTCCCAACTTTTTCTTTTTAAAGTATCCTGATAACATGGCATTGTACCAAACCAGATAAGGCTAAGACATTTGTTTCGACGGATAAATATGAAAAGAAAAAAATTCTATAAATGAATACCTCTGATAGGAATCAAACCTAACCTCCAACCTCATAGGTCTGTGAAACTAATCGCTGCATCACATCAGTTGGTACAAGATGCAGTTTCCACTGTGTGTGAAAGGGGAGCACCAGCTGATGATCCTGTTACTGGCTGACGGTAAGGGTGAGACTGAATTATTATTTGGAATGTGTGATTTCATACAGAGTCATCATATGAGCATGTCCACTAGTTAGAGGAACCTGCTCATGTTAGGACAGAGTGTAGCAACTTGCAGGCTGACCTTCCTGGTGATGGATAGAAAGCTGTTTAGGCCCAGTCATGTACACACACATGAACGCACACACACACACACACACACACACACACACACACACACACATTCACATCTACATTGATCAAGACACAGAATGATAGATCTACAACACGCAGCTGATTAATACTGCCCTTGAACAACTT
Source organism: Conus betulinus (assembly GCA_016801955.1). Lineage (NCBI taxonomy): Eukaryota > Metazoa > Mollusca > Gastropoda > Neogastropoda > Conidae > Conus > Conus betulinus. The sequence continues at coordinate 183,097 of JADBJO010003533.1, forward strand.
ACTTGTTTTCAAACTCAACGGTAGCTTCAGTCGCAGTGATGCACTGATGCTGCCTGATAAATGCCTGCAAGTAAAAAAAAAAAAAATTAATCAATAAAAAAAACAATCATAATGATAAATATAACATTCAATAAATCAAATTTAATCATAATGACAATATAATCATTGCAACCAATTTTTGATTGTGTCAATGAAAGCATGACTGCAACTATCTCTAGGTAAGCCCCAACACAGACTGATTGTACTTCCCTCTTTCCCATTTTCCTCTTAACATCTGCATTCTTGCTCCTCCTCAAACCCCCATCTTCTTCACCCCTCTCTCTGGGTCTTCTCATGGTGGAATCCTAGCAAGGTGCTGTCTCACTGGGGCAAAGCATGGTCTATTCATGAGCTGTATCAGCAGCATGCAGGACTTGTGCTTGGTTAATCAGGACATGATTGGTCTCCCCATTTATTTTTGTTTTAAAAAATATACATAGTTAGGAAGTGGACTTGTTTTGGACTGTTTCTGTTAATATGTCTGTGATGAAGATGGAGAGACATGATAGAAAATGCACTGCGAGATAGAGATACTATAATTTTAATTCAGCTCACGAATGTGTGAATGGTAGAAACAAGATAATTCTATATTGTTTCCTTTTTTTCACATACTCTTAAAAGATAATGGGAAAGATGCCGCTGGTATTTGTGGTAAGCAAAGAAATTATTTTACATATATATTTCTCTCTCTTAGGCCTTAATCACAAACGAGCAGAATATATCATTACTGAATTTTGTTTGCTGACTAGTCACTGCACTCTGGATATACTACATATATATTATATTTTTTTGGGTTTTTGGGGGGGGGGGGGGGGGGGGGGGGTTCCTACTTTGGGTGGGCGAGCCGACCTTCAGGCAGATAAGTAGATTGGATTTTTTCTCCCACTTATCCCCACGATCACTGAGAACTACCTGGGAATTTCTGGCCCTGCTGGTCGTTTAAATGTTGAACAAAACAGACGAACAAATGATGATGATGGTGAAAGAACGAACGAACGAAAGAAAGACAGACAGAAAGAAAGAAAAGCAAGCAACGTTTCCTCATAAGCCCGAGAACATCAAATCACATCTCAGAAGATTCTGGCTGATAATGAAGTAGAAGAAGGCGGAGGTGGAGCAGAAAGGAGGAGAGGGAAGAGTGGTGGAGAAGAAGAAGAAGAAGAAGAAGAAGAAGGACAGAAAGAAAAAAAAAGAAAAAAAACAAAAGGAAGACGTTTTTCATAAGCCCGTGGACACATTAAATCATGTCTGAAAAGGTTCTGGTTTGGAGCATTTAATGATTGCAAGTTATCAGTATGAACACAGCTGACGGAAGACAAACACTGTGGCAGTGCAAAGTCAAAGTGTCCGACTAGACTGCAACAGTGCAAGTAACGTACGTAGCGTACGACTCGATCTCAACTGAACCACTGGCACTGCCTGAGACAGTCTGAATCTCGCTCCAAGTTTCTGTATCCAATCTTACTGTAAAACTGCATTGCACACTAATCAAAAACATAAGCCTCCACCCAGAAAACACGCTTTATGCATTCAATGTCAGCATAATCAATATGCGACAAAAGGGAAACAAATACTAACCTTGTAGTAAGCACCGTTGTTACCACAGACCTCAACTGAAAGGTCCTCCATTTTGGATGTGGAAGGTCTGCTGGGTAATTTTTTTTTTTTTTCCAGCAATAGGCGCACGAGTTAAGTTGTTCGTTTTGCATAATTCGCGCGAAAATGATGCATGGCAAGAAGACAATGGGACATTTTAAAGTGACATGAAAAGAGAAAACAAACGCCTCGACGTTAAAAACTTCTTCTTCACTGGTTTCGGAACCGATGGGTAAGGTGAGGGAGCGGAGCTACCTATCTCCTCCTTCCCGTTGGTGAAAAAATCAGGAATGGGGGCTTCTCTCCATAGAGTGAACACAGTCAGGGATTCTATCGATTTTCACGGGATCTGCGAAAATCAAGTACTGGTGGAACTATCTAAACGATGACGGAGATCATTTCCAGAAGAAAAGAAGGGGGGGGGGGGGGGGGGGGGGGGGGGGGGGGGGGGGGGGGGGGGGGGGGGGGGGGGGGGGGGGGGGTATTAAAAAAAAAAACAAACAAAACAAAAAAAACAAAATAGGACAGCGGATAGAGTTGGCAGCTTCCCCAAGACGTGAAAATGGGTTTTAATTGGCAGCTACTGATTTTCTTTGTCGTTGAACTGAAGAACAGTTGAAGTAGCCGACCCCCCGAGCACATAGTGTGGGTAAACCTGATCGGGGGAGGACTGGAAGGGAGTGGGGGTGGGGGGTAATTACTTGTTTGCTTATACTGGCAACCGAAAGACTTTCAATACGTTATGTACGAAGGGTCTTGTTCAGAACCCTTCTCCATCGTAAGTGGAGTAAAAACAGGGCTGTGTGCTCGCACCGATACTTTTAGGCATCTTTTTCTCCATGCTTCTGAAGTACGCCTTCAGCTCCTCGCAAGATGGAATCTACCTGCACACACGCTCTGATGAAAAGCTGTTCAACTTCGCCCGCTTGAGAGCCAAAACCACAATGTCGAAGATCCTCACCAGAGAGATGCTCTTTGCTGACGATGCAGCGCTTGCCTCACACACTGAAGAGGCCCTGCAGAGACTCATGGACAGGTTCGCTGATGCATGCAAAGAATTTGGACTCACGATCAGTCTGAAAAAGACCAACGTCAGCGCACAGGATGCAAGCCACGCACCCTCCATCAGCATCAACGACTACACCCTGGAAAGTGACTGAGGACTTCACGTACCTTGGGTCGACCATCTCTACCAGCCTGTCACTTGACATAGAGATCAGCCGGCGGATAGGAAAAGCCGCAGCAACCTTGGCCAAGCTGTCCAAAAGGGTGTGGGACAACAAGAAGCTCACAGAGAATACCAAGATGCGTGTCTGTCAGGCCTGCGTCCTCAGCACTCTCCTGTACGGCAGCGAGACATGGACCACCTACGAGAGGCAGGAACGCCGTCTGAACATCTTCCACACGCGCTGCCTCAAACGCATTTCTGGGCATCACCTGGCAGGACCGAGTACCGCACAGCGACATCCTGGCCAGGGCTGGAATCCCAAGCATGTTCGCCATGCTGAGCCAGAGACGTCTACGCTGGCTCGGGCACGTAAGGCGCATGGAAGATGGGCGTACTCCCAAGGACCTACTCTACGGCCAGCTTGCCACTGGTACCAGACGCACAGGACGCCCCACTCTCAGGTTCAAGGATGTGTGCAAACATGACATGAAAGTGTGCAACATTGATCCTGATGCCTGGGAAACAGCTGCCGACGACCGCGACTGCTGCGTCAAATGGTGCAGAGAGGAATCAGACAAGCGGAGGAGGAGAGAACCCAGCAGGCAGCAGAGAAACGAGCACGCACGCAAACAGCGAGCAGCCCCTGCTTCTTCCCAGTCGTCCTTCTTCGTCTGCACCAGCGGCAACAGAGACTGTCACTCCAGAACTGGGTTGCACAGCCAAACCAGGCGCTGTTCACAACCCTAGGAGAAACCTCACCTGGCGCATCAAGCATTGTCCTCCGGAACTGCATTGCCAACACACACAATATGCTAGCAACCGACAGACTTTCAATACGAAAGTAGCTTTTGTTTTGGCCTCCACTGAACACAAGCTTGAACAAGTGTAGGCAAAGTTAGAAAAAGCAATGGAACATTCCGAAACGCACTACACTGATGAGATTGTGTAGGAAACAAAAGGCACTCGTACAGGACGTGCAAAATCGTTGATGGGACAGGCAGAAGGTATCACATAGCTTAGAAGGAACTAGGAGACGGGGGGGGGAGGGGGGGGGGGGGGGGGGGGGGGGGGGGGGGAGTATTCTGATCACTTCAAACAGCTATACCAAACTGTCTTCGCACCAGACGCTGTCGAAAATGGCGCCACACAGAGAGAGACAGAGAGAGAGAGAGAGGGAGAAACTCAAATGCAGGTGGAACAACTCAGCAAAGAAGTTATTGATACATACACTGACCATTCAGTCACCATTGGTGGTTAGTCAGGCTGGGCATACACAGTGAAAGAAGCAAAATGGCCAAACAGTCCAGAAAGACAATGGTGCTGAAGTTTAACAGCTGCAAATCCGGATGGAATGACTGAAAAAAGTATATATATATATATATATATATATATATATATATATATATATATATATATATATATATATATATATATATAAAGAAAGAATTCTAGAAACAGGCGTGGGTTTTTTTTGTTTCTTTTTTTTTTTTTTTTTTGTTTGTTTGTTTTTTTGGTCTGCTCATTCAGTGAGGGCTGTCTATAAGGAAAAATGTCAGTTACACAAAAAGAAAGGATTAGAATTGGTATTCCGAAAGGAGGCAAACCTAAAAAGTATCTTAAGAACTGAGGGCCACTCACACACGTACTTTTCAAATGTGGTATAGCTAACAGAAGAAAGCCCGCTACATAAACTAGTCAACGAGGATCAAACCAGTATTTACCAAGGAGATATACTGAAAATAGTATCCGAACAAATCTATGATTTTAACAATAGATAATCTTTAAAAAACAACAACAACAACAACAATTGCCAGGTTTACAAATTTCAATAGACTTCGAGAAAGCTTTTGCTTCAGTCAACTAGCCATACATAGATAAAGTTCTTATTGCCTCTGAGTTTTTGCTTTTTCCTTTTTAATGAAAACGTAAAAGTGTTTGTAATTGTACATGGAAAATATCTCAAAGCTTTGAAACAGGGAGAGACTGTTGTCAAGGTGATCCGTTATCACCTTATCTATTGGTCTTGTATGTTGAAATGCTTGCTTGCAGGAGTAGAGAAGACGCAGGCATAAAGGTATAAACATAGCAGATTCTGAATTCACAATTAATCAATTTGCGAACAATACGTTCTTTACTTAAATGGGGACAGAGAATCTCATGAAAAGTTTCTATGTATCTAAATGATTTTGAATCTTACACAGGGTTAAGACTAAATTTTGAGAAAGCAAGAACAATTTTGGAAACAAGAGAAAGTCTACAGTTATATTTTTAGCTCACAAAAATGGAATAGAGTGCATCAAACTACTAAGACTCTGGTTTACGAACGATCTTTCAAAGTTTATAGAAATAAACGTAGCAGTTCAATTTGCCGAAGTAAGTATCTTTTAAAGGCATGGCTGCAAAGAACTGTAACGTTTCTTGGGAGAATTGCTGTATTAAACTTTCTAATGCTATCAAAACTCATTCATGTGTGGATACTAGCACCAAATCCTCTGAACTGTCAGATTGAACAAATACCTTAAAAGAAAAAGTGCTATGAATCTGTATGGGACAAAAAAAAAAAAAAAAAAAAAAAAAAAAAAAAAAAAAAAAAACACCTGATGAAATTAAGAGGAAATATTCTTCACACAGTGTTGAAAAAGAAGAATAGGTATACTTAATAAGAAAAGTATACTAATGCACTAAACGTTGCTTGGATTAGTAAGATTTTAACTCACCACCGCCTCCTTCCCCGCCCAATGAAAACAAATACTACACTCTGTGTGTCCACATTAACAGTCGCTAAACATTATGGACCTGAACGTTTTGAACACTGTGACCTTAATAAATTTTGGAAAGATGTATTCTGCTAAAAACTTCACTGCCAAGTTGATAAAAAGGATGGATGCGAGTTATTGCCGGAACCCATCTTTTTAATAGATAATTTACAGTTTAAAATAAACCATTTGATCACAAAAAAATGGGCAGATAATAATATCCATTTTGTGAAGGATTTGGTCACAAACAATGGAGATTTCTTAAGCTACAGATTTTTTTCCCCAGTACAGAATTAGGGTGAACGTCCTCGAGTTTACAAGTTTTCTGCGAGCAACTAAAAAGGCAAACGAATTACAAGATTTTTTGTGTGTGACAACATTGGTGGGTCATATTTTTAAAAAATCGTGAAAGTGTTAGTTAATTTTAAGAAAGGACCTAAAGCTTATCAACATAGTACCAGAGGAAGTGGAAATTTGTAGCATGGAACCATTTTTTTAATGGAAAGAAAAAAAAATATTGCAAGAAAGATGTGAACATTGCAGCAGAATGGAACTGAATATTGAGCTGGTTTCATTTGGAAACGATGAAAAACACACACACAAAAAAACTGATTTTATGGGCTAAGATTTTATGGGCTAAACATTATATATACAGATTAAATACAGATGTTGAATAAACGAAATAAAACCTACTGTCAAACACTTTCTGAAAGAGCTAAATAATGTATATAGGGTCGAAAAATATATGCATTGTCTAGAAAAGAAGTACATGGAATCTAACAGAAAATGGTGTCCATATGAAAAACTTGTTGGTGTAATGGAATGAGTTACAAGAGAGAAGGGGAAAAGGAGCCAGTAACAAGTGGTCGATGGCAATCAGTAGACTAATGAAATTTAAAATAACCTGTTCGTGTATGTGAACATAATTCTGCCTAACCACTGTACCCTATTTGGTCAGACATATTGGATGTACGTGTTTCTCGAATGCCTTGCCGATGAACAAAGGTTGTACGTTTGTGGCTTTTTCTTTTTCCTTTTTTTTTTTTCCCTAGATTAGTGAATGGAATAGTTTCAAAGTTTTTTTTAATGTCTTTATACCTTTGTTCCCCCTCCACTCCCCCCTTCCCAATTCAGTATGCTCATTTGTATGCCGTTATGTTATTCTTCTATTAGACAGCAATGTTGAAATAAAAAAAAATAAAAAAGAAGATTTAAATGATCCGTGAACGGTCAGACGTCGTGAAGTTCAGACGATACGTGGGTATGGAAAATTTATCTCAGCAGGTACCTTCTTCTCTTGTCTACTGTCGTAAAGACATTGAACGAACTATTTTACCACAGAGGCAGCATAGACATAGGATCCCCAAGAAATCACATCATTCAGGAAGCTCACGGAAATGATTACAGGTGCGCCAGCTCTTGCATACTTTGACCCAACATCAGCAGAAGCTAACAGACCATCGTATGGGACTGGGGAGACGCCTCCTTCAAGAGCACGACGGGGAACTGAGACCAGCAGCGTTCTTTCCCAGAACGTTATCCAGTACAGAACAAAGTAACGAATAAAGAAAAAGCAGCGTCAGCCTGTAAACGTTGGACTGTTGTCTCAAGGGACTCGAGAGTTTTACGTTCTGCAGTGATCAGAAACCGCTTTATTCTGTTCAGCAACTCCAGTATGGACCATGGGAGTGTCAATGGTGACTTTACAGACCTTATCGTGCTGTCCTGCCACTGCTGTGAGACTGACAGTGTGCGTCTCTGGGAACACGTGCACTTTCATAACAGCATAGTTACCTCCTCATTGCCAGCCTGGACAGCCGACCCAGCAGGATCTGACCCTGACGACAACATTTGAAGTAGACTGTGGCTGGATGACCCTCCCACAAGTGTTGTGCTAGCAGCCATAGAACTGTTCGGCATCCGGCATGAATTGAGCATAGTTGATGGATTCCCGCTGAGAGGTGACAGGTGCGTCCTCATTCCTTCTCCACGAGAACAGAAATCCTTGAACGCACCCATCATGGATATTCGTGTATCACTGAAGTGTCAAGAACCTGCAAGCCGAAAGGTTTGGTGGCCCAGAATCGCAAAAGATATCCAGGACTGTGCGGTGCTTGCAAAACATGCCTGTCAGAAAGGCTAGGCACGGCCGGGCAAGTCTGCTGACATCAAGTTTGCTCGCTTGATCGACTGTTCCAACTGTCAGGCATCGGTTGCCAGTGCTTTCAGTTTCTGTGCATTCCGATACTGTAGGCTGTTCTGTTGTTAGAGGCTCTGGCACCATAGTCATCACTGACCAGGCTGTGAACAGTTTAACCTTCGAGTAGGATTCACAGGACACATACCCTACTCAGCGACTGCCCCAGCCCGGTACAATTTGATATATGAAGAAAGGGTCCCAGAAACAGTTCCAGTTTGATTCATTATTCAAAATTCCCGCGCTGTTTTAATACTTTGATTTTATTTATTTATTTATTTTGTTTGTTTATTGTTGTGATATTTCATTACAGAACACAATAAACTCTTGTTTGTTTGTTTGTTTGATGTTTGTTTTTTTTTGTTTGTTTTTGCTGCTAGAGATATTTCAAGATATTTCTACATTGTTAGAAACAACGAGCGTAAATGAAATCTTTGACCTACATCTTGTCCGTTTTTGGCTGTGACGCCGTTTTGTGTCATATGCACTGCAGTAAATTCTTCGTGGTGCGTGGTCAAATTTCGGTGTTTTGTTTTGTTTGTTTGTTTGTTTTTTTTTTCAATTGCAGTCTCCCAACTGACCCTGTGTTCCCTATTCGGCGATTGGACCAATAACAAAAAATACAGTCCTAAGATTTGCCGTCATTTAGCATTATAAAAAGGTATAATGATCGACTATCCAAATCATGTTGCGATATGTTGGATAATTCTGACTGAAGTGGTACACAGTTAGTAAGTGCTTATGTCTTCGTGAACTTGGGTCTGGTCTGGTCTGGTTATGTTTGAAACATCAAAGAGTATATTATGAAGAAAATGTAGTTGGTTTTAATAGATTATTTCCAATTAGCAATCACACACAGTTTTACAGTAAATGTTAAAATTTGAACGGCAAAAAGCAAGCGTTTATAGAAAACACAGTTTAAGACCGTTTTTGCAAATATCTCGTAAACTGCAGATAGCAACACTGAGAAAGTCGTTTTCATTCTACTGACAGAATTCCAATTTGCACGGCTTCAAATCTAAACACTGAGAGTGATCTTTGTGATCAATTCAGACAAAAATCAGCATTTTTAGAAGAATTTTACTTAACCCTTCCAAAAGAGATAACGATATTGCTATGGATTCTACTTGAGTTGAACTGTGACATCTACTATGTGGAGAATCCTTTTGAGGAGGAAACTCGCTTTGTTCAGAAGTAGTCAGATGAGAACGTTATTGGCGTAAATCTCCCTCCCCCCCCCCCCCCCCCCCCCCCCCCCCCCCCCCCCCGCGCAAAAAAAAAAAGTATGTCAGTGTAAATTATCGGTAGCATCAGAACATGTACATCTTCAGAAATGATTTATACCAAAAAAGCATGCTCAACTGAGACAGTGGAAACCTATTTCTTCTAGTGACCAGTCTTGTCTAGTTTTTGTTGATTGTCATTTACAAGTACAGTCTCATCTACACATTTTGTAATTGTCTTGCACCTGTGTAGGGCTATGTGAAAACGTTTAAAAAAAAAAAAAGAAGCATCAAAGTCTGAGTCTGAGTTTTGCTGTTCTCTCTCTCTCTCTCTCTCTCTCTCTCTCTCTCCTCTGAATCTCTCTCTCTCTCTCTCTCTCTCTCTCTCTCTCTCTCTCTCTCTCTCTCCTCTCTCTCTCTCTCTCTCTCTCTCTCTCTCTCTCTCTCGCTTTCCCTCTCTCTCTCTCTCTCTCTCTCTCTCTCTGTCTGTCTGTCCCCTGGCAAGTGGTCAGTATTATTTGAACTCAAATGTAAACTGATTTTCAAAATTTGAATCAAATTTTCAGAGCGTTGATGAGTATTCTGTGCAAAATATTAGCAAAACGTCCCCAGAAGAAGAGGACGAACAGCATAAAACTACACGGCTTCCGCATCTTCTTACAACTGTGTCGTCAGATAAAGCTTGAAACCAGCGTAGTTTCAAGTGACACTGATCATGGAAGAGACAGCTCTTGTTTCAATGAGTATCGAAGTCCTAAATTAAGAAAAGTAGTGGGAGGGAGACCATGTCAGTTATATGTGAATCGAGCAACCCAAGAAGAACCACCTCCTGAGTTCCGGGGGATGGGAAGGGAACTCCGACATCAACACAGCTGTTGACAATGGAGGCATGGAGCTCCATTTTGACGGTGTGCGACATCATTTCAGCCTGCAAATATGAGGATGCATCAAACACAACTTGCGTTCAGATTGAGACAAAGAGATCGTCGGGTTATGATAACGTAATTTCAGTATCTGCGTACAACACTGCGGTGGTGTTTCTGACCAATATATACCTTACTCAATAGTCTTCAAGCAGAGCAGAATTTGCCTCCAACCATGCAAGCAGTTTTGTTTTCATCCAGTTTCCTTCTTTTATCTGCCACAGCATTGAACGTATATACAAACGGATTCAAAGCAGAGTTTAATGGCAAGAGAAAGATGACAAAGGCTACATTCACCTCACCAGGAATAGGGACACTAAGCAGAGCCAGAAGTCCACATAATCCTATAGGGAACCAGCACATGAAATCTGTTACAGCCACAGCAATCAACCTCCGAGCTATTGTCATGTCCTGTGAGATTCTGGTTGTGTCACTTGTCAGAGTATTCTTCTTTACCGACCAGTAGATAAACGCCTGACAAGCTGAGATCACCACAAACAAACAGTGTTGAAACAATCACCACACTGAAGGAATAAAGGTGTCCTTTAAATTGTTGCCTGGTGACTGGCAAAGGAATACAAATTCCTGTCTGGCTGTAAAACTCCCAGTGGGATGTGAATGGAAGAAGAGGCACGAGGGCAAACATCAAGCCAATTGCCCAAAGAGAGATACACGCCATTGATGATGATTTCCTCTCAAAGCGAAAATTTGCAAACGGGAAGCGGATTACAATGGCACGATCAAGTGAAATTAGACAGATGATCATGGCTGACAGCTCACTAGACAGAAGAGACAGAAAGCCGGCCAGTTTACAAGCCACACTGCTTATCCATATTGTTTCATGAAACAGGTATCTACCACGGTATTCTTCATCAGCCATTCCGATAATGGAAATGTACACACCCATCAGCATGTCTGACACACTAAGGTTACTGACGAACAGACTGTAGCTACTCACTGAAGTTTTCCGCGCACACAGACGAATGATGAAACAGAATGCATTGCCTGTGACAGACATGCAGCCAATCACCCATAGAAATGCATGGTAGACATTTTTCTTTAACAAATCATCGCAGGATGAAATCTCGTCTACTGGAGCACTGCAAAATCTTCGTTAAATCCATTTGGGAGTATAGCTTTGCAGCAAACTTATAGTTTTCAGCAGAGATGACACTGAGGCGAGAAAGACCCCTGAATGTACCAGGTGGAATAGTTTGGACAGGACTGCCCTCTATCGACAATGAAGTTAAATGTGATGCAAACTGAAATCCATTGGGTCCAATAGTGTGAATGGAAGTATAGGATAAATTGAGAGTTCTTAGTGACAAGAAATTTGAGATCATGTGGCTGTCAAATTCTGTTAGCTTTGTGTGGGAAAGATCTAACTTCCTTAGGACAGTTTGATAAATAGTTATTGTCACATCATTGCTGAGTAAACGGATGGGGTTTTTCGCCAAGAGATAACACCCGTAAATGTTGCAGGGAGACAAACGATGACGTGTTTATATGTTGTAATTTGTTGCCAGAAAGATATAGGTAGTTCAAATTGTGTAGCTCAATATCCGGCAAAGTTGTCAATGAGCAGTTGACAAGCGATAGATAAATGAGATATACGTTGGTTCTCAGATCAGAAGGTGTCATCCCTGAACCTGCACCATCCAGGTAGCGGAGCTGAGAAAAGAAATGAGTGGGGAAAGGCTGAGGACACAGAAAGGCATGCCCATGACACCTGCAGCTTTCAGGACAGGTCATGTCACACAGCAGCTCATCATCATGCAGAGGACAGTGAGGCCAGCCGTCGCAGACATGGGCACTGTGAACACACACAGTGTGTGATCGACACTGGTAGAATCCTGGACACGTCATTTCCTCACACTGCTCTTCATCTTCATGGTCAACACAGTCATACATTCCGTTGCAGCGGGTGTAGACAGGTAAACAATCGTTGACATCGCCAGGACAACGATAGTGGGTCTCAGGACACATATGTGTCCAGGTTTCATTTTGGTCAGAATCATGTCCATCATCCCATCAAAATTGACAAGTACTGGAGCGGTCAAAGGTTGTTTTGACCCTAGACGAATTTGTCTGTAATCCTTACAATTAACTTCATCTGAATCGTCCAAGCAGTCAGATGTTATATCACAACGCTTGTTCCGGGACACACACTGACCATTCTTGCACGTGAAACCATTGCAGACTGGATGTTTACAGAAAGATTCATCAGTCTTTTTTTTGGCAGTCTGGTCTAAAATCACATACAAAAGTATATGACAATTTTTTTTCCGTCGCTTTCACAGTTGAAGAAAATGACTGGTCTAATAAATGTGTTCAGAAAATCCTGACTGCTATTTTTGAACTGAAAAAAAAACCAAGGCATTGTGTGTCCTTTGCTACACATACTATGTAATCCGCATGATAGAAATATGTGTGTCACATGACCGCTCTGACATGTGGTAAACTCGTCTTGTGTGAACTGTAAGTGAGAGACATTCATGAAACGTACAGAGGTTGTTTTCATTTGCTTGCTCCGTGAAAATTCACACATTGCCGTCAGTGGTTGCTTCGAACATTCAGTATGTCGTACAGCTTCGATGCTCGTTATCACCGTGCATAATCTTACTTCTATCCTATTTGCACTGTTAAAAATGCTGGCGTGATAAAGCACAGTGTTGTCATCAGCTATTGAAGTACTTCTGTAGATATTGGGCACAGACAGGCCACCCCAGTGCACACCAATAGCCACCCAAGAAAAAAGCTTTTTTTTTGATGCTGCATATTGATTCATTGCCTGGTGCCAGTCATGGTGGTGTCTTGGCGTTGCCAGGCTGCCGTTTAGGGATCTACAGTAGTCTTTGGCTTTCTCAAAAGTGATCTGTTCAGAAACTGCCAAACTTACGTAGCACGTCACTGTTGACAAACTTGTAGCATGTATTTTTTGTTGCCACCCATTCATTAGACATTTGATTATGTTCTGAGGGGCAACGTTCAGTTTCATTTTGTATTCCATCATCTAGTTGTATCACTAAATCAATTACGTATATAGGGTTGACAAGTTTTACAAGCAAAATGCAAGTATTTCATAATGCTAATCCAAGCACGCGTGCACGTGCACGCATGTGTGTGTGTGTGTGTGTGTGTGTGTGTGTGTGTGTGTGTGTGTGTGTGTCTGTGAGGAGGAGGATGAGTGCGCCTTTAAAAAAAGGTGCAGAAAGGTTGCTACGTGTAGAAGATATGTGCATCTAAATACATTTCAATTAGACTTTAACAAAATGCTTGTGACTCTACTGCAAACAACCTAAATCAACAGCTGATATATGTGAAAACAAATCACGTGGCTGGTATTCCCTTCTTAATAAGTTTCTTCATCACACAGTTTTTCTGGAGACCACATCACACACACACACACACACACACACACACACACCCGCGCGCTAGGCATAAGACTTTGTTTTTGTGTGGGTCCCACAGTCTTGCAAAAGAAGGAGCAAATAGAAACACGGAAAATTTACTAAACAATCCCTTAGATTTATCCTCTTGTGAATTAATCCAAATTATGGGAGAAAAAAAAGTATGCATAAGCAGAATTCTACTAAAAAAAGATGACTACTTCACCATCGTCCCGCGGCACATTGTTAGATTAATTCATAAATTAAGGCTGAATACTTGGAACACTAAATATTCTCATGGTATTACTTGTGTCTGCAGAGAAAACATTTCTGTGCATCATCTTTTGTTTGAATGCTCAGTGTTGACCCCACTCTATCAGGAGAAAGGTATTCAGATGAATAACTTTGATAATGTCAATACTGTCTTATATGGTTCATATCTTGCTGAAATTGCCATGTTTATTTTGCAGTCACAGGTTGCAAATTTTTTGTAAATGTCAACAATTTTGTGTACCACTAGGGTGTTTCACTTATGTAAATATGCATATATCAGATGTGGGTTTGAAAGTACTAACGTGGAGTTGTGTGTGTGTGTGTGTGGGGGGGGGGGGGGGGGGGGGGGGGGGGGTTGTTTGTTTGTTTTTTGATAAAAGTGTCTAATATCATCTGGCGATGAAAAGACATTAAATAAACCACTGAACTGAACTGAAACACACACACACACACACACACACACACACACACACACACACACACACACACACACACACCACACCACACCACACCACAACACAACACAGACAAGAATGCGCACAAAGACACACATACTCACAGGCACAACCGCACGCGTGCACAAACGTGCGCAGACACACACACACACACACACACACACACACACACACACACACACATTGGAAATTCTTGTTTGACTAGAATGGGATATCTTTTTTTTTTCTGGTCATGCTTCTGTGTTTTCACTGCTTGTGGTATTTACCCCACATAAATTCGGGTCACTACGTCCAGAATGTTTCAAGTGTGTACTTTCAGAAATTTTCTTTTAGATAAAAGAATTTATTCACATAATGTAGACTGAAAATTTTATCGCAGTCTGCTCAAGGAAGAATATGTAAATAATCTTTATGATGAAAAGGGAGTACGTTTTTTTTTTCCTAGAAAAGAGTATATTATTGATAATATATTACAGGTTTGGGAACTAAAACTAGTTTTACAGGAGACGTTTACAGTGTATGTCGCCACGACTACTCTAATTTGATGGCTGTGACGAGAGTTGGGGGTGGGTAGGTGTTGTCCTCCAGGGGAAGGACTTGGAATATTACCTCTCGAATAGAGTTATTTTGAGATATCACCTCCACCCTCTCCCTTACTAGTTATGGAAGGAACAACTTTCCAGTATTAGTCATCGAAACATTTTTTTTTTTCTCTGGAGTGTTAAATATACTCAAGAGTGACTCAGGAATAATTCTCCTTAGGCTTGTTCACTTTAAAATGCTGGTAGCTCCAAGAGACAGAATTAGAGATAAGTTCAAACATTCAATACTGAATTAACAATACTGAAGTAACACACATTAAGTGTACTTTCACACATCAACTTTGCTTGTTTATATACACAAGGGTGAAATACTCGAATCAATTTCACTCATTCAGTTCCGGCTGATCTTTTTCACACACTTTTTTCTCATCATTACGAGAGGGGAAGTTCTGGGTGAGTTGAGTTGGAGTCCACTTGGAATATCAGAACGTATCTGACGTTGGAGAGGAGAGTTTGATTTCTCTCTAGTTGCTGGTGACTGGTCCACCTTCTCTGTAAACCAGCTGATCTTGTGGGCTGCGGTAATTGCCCACTGCCAGGTAGGCCCAGGGTTCCAGGACAGTTCTTCTGGGTTACAGTGAAACTTAACACAGGATTTTTTTTACAGAGTTGGAACTATGATCATTCCCTGATCTGGCTGTGTGTTCTTTGTTTCACTGGTGGTGATCAGTCTTACAGCCTTTGTAGTAGAGCAGTGAAGTGGGGACATTGTGTTTCCCCTTTTCAGTGTGCTAAGCTACACATTCGGTCTCTGATGCCTGTTTGATTGACAGGCTGTCCGAGTCGCATGACAGCCGATCTTTGTCACTAGAGACAAAGAAAGGGGCAGGTGACAGTAAGCAGAGAGGTGGGGATGGGGCTGATCCTCCCCCACCACCTACAGTGTGAGGTGTGTGGGGAAGATTCGAGAATGCTTTCTGATAGATGTGTGTGCATTATTTTTTAGCCTTCCTGCTCATTGATAAAGCTACAGTGTCTGCACCTGTGTGACACACGTGTACAAGTTTCCATCTTTCCCATGACTATGATGAAGGAGGAAGGGAATGGAGATGGGGGTGGGGAGGGGGGGGGGGGCTGAATAGAGGGGGGAGAGAGGGGCCTAGCTTTAGCACTGCACTATCAGAATACCAATGGCCAGGAAGGGAGAGGAGAGGGGATTCACACTTGGCGAAGTTTCGTCTCGCATTGTCCGAAACTAGCATTCCACATACGTCAGTGTATGCACACCTATTGCAGTAACATCAACTGTAAACCCAACTGATGGCGGGGAGGGAGGGAGGGAGATGAGAGGGAAAGGGGAAGTGGGAGTGTTACCATAGATTAGAAATCTTGA
The DNA here is from genome assembly GCA_016801955.1 of Conus betulinus. Taxonomy (NCBI): domain Eukaryota; kingdom Metazoa; phylum Mollusca; class Gastropoda; order Neogastropoda; family Conidae; genus Conus; species Conus betulinus. Next base: position 199,051 of record JADBJO010003533.1, read on the forward strand.
CAGCCGTTTGTGAGACAAAAGAGAGAAAGAGAAAGGAGAAGGATGGAGGGGTAGAAAGGGGAGGGGGGATTATGGAGGATGGTGTGGCTGTCAATTGTCATGTCGCAATGCCATACATGCATACATAAGGCAAAGAAGCCTTACTTTCTCCATAAATTCCTCTAACGTCCCACCTAAGGTCATCGTCAATTCTATCTAAACCTTTCATATCTTTTCTAGTTTGCAGCTTGTATTGAAAACTGATTCTCTTGTTTTGCAACCTTTTCGAATACTAGTATATTATTCTCCGGTTTTGTTGTTTAGTGACTTCAAAAAGTTTTCTGACCTCTTGCAGATTTAGATTTTTATGATATCTATCATCATTGTTACAGTACCTTTGAAATCAGCTTCCGTTAACTATTCTTTTAGTTCCTCAAATGCTTTTCTATTATTCTTTTTTTTTCCTGCTGAAGAAACTTGCAGAACCTTAATGTCATTTTTCAAACAACTAACAATACAGGGCAATTTTAAAACACAGGACACAATTTGTGTCTGTGATTGTTTTTGTTATGTATTTCTTCAAAATGAAACTTGGCCTTATTGAATAAATAATCAGAGAGAGAGAGAGAGAGAGAGAGAGAGAGAGAGAGAGAGAGAGAGAGATGAGAATTTATTATTGTAAACTACCATTTAGTGTTTATTAACGATGTGCTCCGAGCTTTCAATAGTTGCAACACACGGTACTCTTTTTCGTCTTGTCGTTTGTTTTTTCAAACAGTTCCACCAGTAGAACAGCGGGTAAAGTGAAGAACTGAGGGGTATCAACAGGACAACCACAGTCACCCACAGTATTTCTGGATGAGCACTCTCTAACCATGATTGTCAGACTAATGATGGTGATTGACAGCCAGCAAACTGACGTTGTGACACTGACTTTTGTTAGCAGGGGCTGGGAGGGTAACACAGTCTTCTTCTCTGAATCAGCTGTAATTCTGTATGTCGGTGTTGCTCTGCAAACGAAAAGTTGACCAATGCTCATCATCAGGCAGAAAATGCTATTGAATATCACGAAGAAATAAACAGAACTGGATATTCGCTAAAATAGTGTTTGTCAACGAAAATCCTATGGCAGATACCTCTGAGGCCTGGATCTATGGTCAGAGACTGGTTCTGAAATAGGGGAATTAATGCTAAAACTGTGCCCATCAGCCATGCCACTCCCAGAGCCACGCACACTGATCTTGTCGTGAATTTCAAAACACTAAATGGCAAACAGAGGACTGTGACGTGATCTACTGTCATGATCCAGACGGTAAGAAGTGACGTCTCACTGAAAGAAGACCGAAGACTCCAGCCACCTTGCAAGCCACGCTACTGACCCATACAGTTTCATACAGATTATAATCCCCGCTGAAGAGACTGTCAGCTACAGTAACGATGCTAATGTAGATTCCCATGCATAAGTAGCTAAACTTCAAGTTAAAGACAGACATAAACACACTAACCCGAAATGGATTCTCTATGATATACTGGCTGGCAATACTGAGCAAAACTCCACCACCTGAAAAAATACCATAAAGTCCAAACATGATTTGGTGCATTTTTGATGAAAGATATTTTCACATGAAGATATCAAAGGTGGTGTGCTTCACAAAAAGGTCTGTTTAACAGTGCAAGCATTATGTTCTGACAACATACTCTGAAATTTGATGATATACATAGGACAGTTGGGTAAGTCCCAGAAATATGTCAGAAGAGAAACTATGCACTTTGATTTCTCTAAGGTCCAGTGTCTTTAACTCTGGAGATCTCTGAAAACCTCCTGGTCCTATGTTGTGTATATCTGAAAAGGAAAGGTTCAGAGATTCAAGTTTGGAGAAGTACATGAGATCACTACTGTCAAACGTAGTAAGGAGGGTTTTAGATAAATCAAGTTTCTTCAAATTCACTTGAGTTTGAGTAACTGCTTCCTTTACCAGATACCTCAGAGGGTTGTCTGCCAGCAGAAGAACACGTAGGTTTGGCATATAGAAAAAGCTATCAACAGACACAGTGGCGATGTTATTATTGGTCAGATCAATGAATTGTAGGTTGGGAAATGGTACGACAGCTAGGGAAACAAGGGAACAGAGGGATAGTGTCAGTCGAATAAGATGAAAGCTGAGCAAATCATACAGTGTCATCCCTGACCCCATGGCATCAAGGTAACGAAGCTGGGGGTAGAGGTAAGCGGAGAAAGGCCGAGGACAGACGAAAGAGAGACCCTGACACAGACAGCCCACAGGACAGGTCGTGCTACACAGCCACTCATCATCACGTTGTGGACACTGCCCCCAGCCATCACACACGTGATCTATATGCAGACATACTATAGAAGCACGGCACCGGTAAAATCCTGGACACACCGTACGTTTACAGTCTGTTTCATCCTGTCTGTTGATGCAGTCATAATACCCATTACAGCGTGCATAAACGGGCAGACAGAGTTGGTCACCTGCACAGTGATAATGAGTTTCAGGACAGGATTCATTGGCTTTCATCTTCTCGTGAGTAAAGTAACCTTTGCCATCAAGGTTGATGAGGTGCAGTTGGTGTAGTTGTTTTGAAAAGGCTCCAACACAATATGGCCACACAAAGCTGTTGCTTCATCAGAATCATCCAAACAGTCAGAGTAGCCATTGCATTGTTTACTAAAGACGATACATTCGCCACTAGCGCATCGCCATTCATTACACAGAGGGGGTTTACAGAATGATTCATCACTTTCATCAGGACAGTCCTGTCTAAAATCACACACCACAGTATAAGGAATTGTCGTAAAATCGTCGTCACATGTGAACATGGTGACTGTACTTACTGCATGTTTCTGGATGGAACTTATGGAATTGCTGTGTTGGAAATGGTGATAAAGTATGCAGACTGATGCAGGTTTGATTTGTCCACATTGACTTTGAACATCACATGGTAAAAAGTGTGAATCATATGACCATCTGGACAGACATCCAGGGCTCTGAGTTTGATTTCAACGCCGTGCATCAACACAGGAAACGTCACATTTGTAAACCCATATCGGTTCTGAATCTTTGACTCATATTCACAAAGAAACGTGTGCGATGGTCGTCGGCTCTCAAATCCTTGATTATTGAAAACCCTTCCACCCAACATCATTACAGTTCTGTACATTGTTCCTGAAGAACCACGCAATCTACTTCCGTTAAAAATGTTGTTGTACATAATAGTCTTATCAGACCACTGAAAGAACATTCTGTACATGAAAGGAACCATATGCCATCCAGAAGTAAACCGATAGATGCAAATTTCAGTGTATAATCAATCGTACTTAGTTTGGATTTGATGAGTTGCTGAACGTACAAATAATCCAACTCAGTCTTGAAGGTTGCAAGATATATCCCCCACGGGCCTTGCACTGAATGTCTGTTTCTCCATGCAATAAAATTTTGGCACCCGATACAATTTCCAGACATTTTTTGATGGGTTGGATCCATGTCATACAACCTGTAGAATGAGAGGGCAGTGTTTCTTTTCTTCTGGTCCATATTCACAGTATCCATCCTGTGCACAATCTTTTTTTATAGTATATGTTGTGCTGGATGCAGTCAAACACACTAAACTTTGAATTCAGAGAGCCTAAGTCAGAAAAGACATAGAATACATATGCAAAAAAGTTTCCGGCATTATTGAGGGGAATATGGAGATTAAGTTTTAGTAATGAAGTGTTGTACCGTGTAGCTGCTGCATCATATATGTTTCTGCATATAAAAATAGTCAATGCAGGGTGTTCATCACGTACATCAACGAAGACTCTGAAGTAAGCCTAGCATCTGATGGACCCAAAAAAGTTCCTAAATTTAATGGCAATAACACGACCAACAGGGACACGTATGCCAGTCCAGTAATCAGAGGCAGGCCCATGTACTAAACTTACATACCCAGACTCCACTGATATCCTATGTATTTTCAGGAATTGTCCTTCATGTTCCCAAAATTGCACGCTCGCCTGGGGGTTGTTACGAAACAAAACAAACGCACGATCAGTGTTCCAGTAAATGGTCTGCACTAGGTTCTGCCAAGCAGTCCTACATGTAAACTGGTAGTCAGGAGGAGATACATGTGGTGCCAAAGACTGTGGACGCCTGTCATACATGTACACTGCCCAGTGATGCACGTGGCAGGTGGGACTATAATGAAAACTGATAGTAGCTGCGATGACCCTGTCTTTGGACACCTCAACCTGTAAGTAACAGAAAGTTCGTGAATTCTGGCACTTTCCATATATCACCACTCCCTGGCGTGATGGAAACTCTACAGTGATGTTTTCACAGTCTGTCACGTTACTTAAATACACCACGTCTGCGTTGGGCTTTTTAAGGACGTATTTCAATCCCTGGGCAGATAATGCTGTTATTATGGTTCATGAATGCTATGAAGCCGTTTCTAGAACCAGCAAAACCGTTTGGTTCATTTTCAATGTGTGTTATTCGGCTTGTGGCTCCAATATCGTTTTGGAGATTGTGTATTCGACTGTTGCAGTAGTGTTATCATTCATCTTGTTTACAGAGTTATTTGTACCATTTTCCTTTTCTTTATAGCTCCCCCCTTTCATATCTTTATATTCAGCAACCTTGGCCACTGTAAGTAGAAATTCTATCATTTCTGCTAATGTTTGCACCGACTTGGTTGCTTATGAAATTTTGACTAGTATCAGTAGCGGTCGAATTATTGCCATTGCAACGCTCGGTGCTGTTGTTATGTCCTTGATGACTACTACCATGTTGAAGCGTGTATGATAGCTTAACTCCGGTCATCTGCATCAGGCTAAAGTCATTAACTGAGCTTAAAGTCATAAGCCGCAAGTGTATATGCTGGGTTCAGGTTTATGATAAGTTCATTAGAGAAATGAATTTGTGCTTAGCGAAAAAAAAAAAAAGCTAAAAATTATCTATAACTACGACTACGTGTAGGGATTTTGTTTTCAATGTGTTTATAACTTTAGTGGTGGTTCCACCAGTTTCAGCTTCAGTTTCAACAAGGTGTTACCGCCAGTGGACTAGTCCATGGTCCATGCAGATGTATGCATATGTGTTTATGACCTGTGGGGTTTGTGTGAGCAACTTCCTGAATAGACGCATGTGTGTGTACATAGATGTATGTGTACGCGCATGCCTGTGTATATGGGAGTACTCTCTCTCTCTCTCTCTCTCTCTCTCTCTCTCTCTCTCTCTCTCTCTCTCTCTCTCCTATAGCCACTTAAAACGATATTTTAACTTTATGCTTTTCCTGTCCAACGACAGGTTTGAGAAGGACTGGGCGCTCCATAGCTAAAACGCGTAGCCGTCTACTCTCAAGAATGGCAAAATCAAATGTTGAAAACGCTTTGACACAGTGGTTAGCATCGCGGACTCACAGCTGAGAGGTCGTGGGTTCGGTTCCCATGAAAGCCATTGGTCTGTGGGATCCTTCGGCCCAGACAGGCTCCGGCCCAGTGCTCAGCTTCCAATGGGCTCGATTGGGAAGACTGGAACCACATTTTTAAGTTTCATCCTCGTAACGCGTGCACGTCTTAGACTGTGGCTCAAATTTCCTGACAACACCACAAGTGTTTGTATTTGTCATGGCTGCTTAATTCCAGGGGCGGGGGGGAGGGGCTGATGCCGCTGAGGTGGCACCAATAGATCATACAGAGAAAAAAGGTTGAAAAGAGGTGTGTATGTCATGTAACTTCCGGGTAGGATTCAATCGCTCAGCAGTTTTCGCTGTGTCAAGCAGGCTAGCAACATTACCCCAAATCTAAGACCAGACAACTGCTGCTCAACTGGGTTACGTTGCTGCATGAGTCTTGTCCCCTGTTTCATAACAGAAAACGGTGTGATGCTTTCATCATTTGATACTACCACCAAAACCCATTTCCCTTTCCAAAGAAAAACAAGTATACAATGCTATCATACAGGCCCCAGTTGTATTGTCAAATATTCATGGTTACTTAGTACAAACCAACAGAGATTCAGGCTCATGTTTAAAGATTAGATTCGGCTGTGACCCCTACATCGTGTATGCAAAACTATTTCCTGACCGTGGGAAACGTCTTGAACACAATTGCCCCGTTTGATAAACGTACTTATTTCTAACAGTGATTGGCACGTTGAAAATAATTAACAGAATGATAACACAGGCATTGAATACATATATCTATGAGGTAAAATTTAGTATGGAATCAGAATATTTTGGCACATGGTCACTACAATAAAATGAAACTCATGTTGACCAGGATTCATGTCAATTTGTTCATTTTTTTTTTTTTTCAAGTTCGGAGTTTGAACAGAACAGTACAAGCGCTCACTGTCTTAATTGGTAGAGATGATAATTCTTACATCTGAACTTGGATTCCCGAGAGTGCAGTCAGTAGGCCGATGGATTATTGCTTCGATCACAAACTTTACGGTATAAATCTCCCCACTAACTGGTCAGTACTGGCTTTCATTCAAATGATGTCTTTGTAATAGTCTAGCCAGACACAGGGGCGATGTTAAATATGTAAATAAAGTCAAAACCGAGAAAAGGAATTACGCAAGTAAACTTAAGTGTCCTGGTCAAAAGACGAATCCATCATCAACTTTACAAAATAAAAATGCATTCTTTATCATTTGTATTATCAGTAACATGAAACGTATTCATCACCTATAAACTGGAGAAACATCTCTGAAGCTGTTCTCTGCTGTATTGGTCTTGTGTCTCATGTGTTGAAGGCAAGCATGAAGGTGGCCAATGCTGAGAGGTTCATCATATGGAAGCTTCTTGGTGCCCTTCCATCTTTTGAAAAGTATTGTGAGTGTGGATACTTCTTCTTCTTCTTCTTCTTCTTCTTCTTCTTTTTCTTTTCTTCTTCTTCTTCTCTCTTTGTACTAAAACCCAACATCCTGTTGATTATTCTGAAAATGTATATGTTCAGGTTGAATTAAAGAATTCATTTTGTCACATTCCCCAAACATACTTGGAACAGCACCATCTAATGCATGAAGTGGAAAATAGAGACAATAACATTGGCACGCCACCATTGTCTTTTTAACGTGGAGGATATCCATTTTCATTCAGCCAGGACCTGTCAGAGCTGGAGCGCATGGCGAGAAACAACAAAGGTCATTGAAATCAATGATCACGTGAAAACGGTTGTGCTGGTGAGTCTTTGCACCTGACTCACTTATAGTTGACGCGACCCACACATTTGCATTGCTGTCCGTGTGATTGATTTACAGCGTGTCATTGCGCCACACTTTCTCTCTCAGGTGTTTTTCATTTCTCTTTTAACCCTGACACGAGAGAGAGAGAGAGAGAGAGAGAGAGAGAGAGAGAGAGAGAGAGAGAGGAGAGAGAGAGAGAGAGAGAGAGAGAGAGAGAGAGAGAGAGAGAGAGAGAGAGAGAGAGAGAGAGAGTGAACATTATTTATGATCATATTTTTAAATCCGTGTAGATTTAATTCATTGCACCTACTTTACACAAATACGCCCAGTAAATCAAAGAAAGACTGGCTCTCTCTCTCTCTCTGTTTCTCTCTCTCTCTTTCTCTCTTGCACACACACACACACACACACACACACACACACACACACACACACACACACACATGTACGTAGACATGCATGCTCACGCCCACAATTACAAAACATACAGAAGTTCTGTCCTATGTAACCTGCTTATTACACACACATACATACACGCGCGGGCGCGGGCGCACACACACACCAAAACACACACACACACACACACACACACAGAAACAATCAATCAGTGTGTGTGTGTGTGTGTGTGTGTGTGTGTGTGTGTGTGTGTGTGTGTGTGTGTTCAAAGTTTTGGTGTTTGTTCATACAAATTAACAAGAACATTTACAAACACAAGAGAAAGGAGATTAGAAGTTGTTTCACGTAGTACGCCAACTGTTCATGTCATCTGCTGGCTAGTGAGAAATCTTTAATTTTGGTGCATTTAGTATTTATGTGCAGGAGGAAATGGGAAAACAAAAACGCCTCATTTGTATCCGTGAAATGAGGCAGACAGAAAACAAAATGATTTATATAAATACGAAGACTGGAATCAAACTTCTTTCAGTTTCGGGGGATTGTCACAGGTCTGTGCTGCACAATCACGTTGTTTTGTTTTGTAAACAGACACATGCCTGTAAAAGGTTACAAGCATGGCGTATTCCAAACTGCCGTGAAATGAAACGGTTCAGGGCGAAGTGTGTGAAAAAGTGTGTGACCTATGCAAATTCAATGACCTATGCAAATTCAAACTGAGACGATTGCCTTGGAAGGCACTGATGCATCACTTATGACGTACTGCACTGCAGTGTGCGCTTAAAAAATGAGGAGAGAAAAAAAATCCGCTTATATTAAAAATCGCGTGGTTTGTATACATTTTGCAGGGAGGAATTCTCTCATTTATGCTGTTTTACACACACACACACACACACACACACACACACACACACACACACTGTCACACACACACACACACACACACACACACACATTCAGTTGTTGGGCTTGTGGAAGAATGAAATACCGCACTCTTCCCTTTCTCTGTCAACAAACAACAGAGATCGAGATGTACACTGACTAATGATTTAATGAAGTGAGTGATACGATGGTGAAGTGTTTGGTTTGTGAAGACGTTGCCCAAGTACGATTTACAATTACATAAACAAAATCAATAAAGGAAAAGGAGCAAAACGAACACAGTTTTTGACAATGTCACTCTCTTTTCCTATTAGTTTTCTTGAACTGTGAGCGCTATTTCGTTGTTCACTGTTCTTGCGCGAGACTGGTTGCTGAAGACCTTCCTGGATGTGCGTATGCTTGGGTGATGAAAACGAAGAGGTTACTCGGCTCGTGAAGCGAAGGATGATTGGTGATGTGGAATGGCGATCATGACCTCGTCGTCCAGCTGATGATCTTGCAGGATGACTTTTCCGTCTTGTCTCACGTAGCCGTAGTAGGCGTCTTGGTGGATCCCCGACGGTGATGGTAATGAAAATATGAAAACCTGCAAGGCGACACACCGCTGCTACTTAGTTAGTGATCTATAAAACATTCTGTTTTTTTCTTTCTGCTTGCTGTTCCGCCTTTATTGAGCATAACCATCCTTCACCCTCTCTTCTGCTGCACTCGTTCTTCTTTGAAATAAATGAATCTTTATGAAAATTATTCAAAATTGAACACACCGTTCCATAGCTCAATCAACTATTACATTTCATTCATCCACTTATTGATCAATATTGTTGTGAAAATTTACACACCACAGTCTAGGGATATGGTGGGTATAATGTCTTCAAAATGACATTTGTTTATCATTCATGACGTTACTAGGTGAAGTAGATCTGCATGGAATGTGAAGATGGCTGAAAATAAAACATAATCACTGAAACACATGATGATAAGGTGCTGATGGGGTGATCGACAGATGATGATGTCAGTCATCCAGTCTACTCCGGTATGAACTGATCATGGTGCAATGATGTTAAACTAAACCATAAGTGATTAAGATCAGATCGGAACTCGGAATGGAACTTGAGTCGTATATCATGTTACAGATAGACGCGGCGTAACGATACGGCTCACACAAACGGATTAGACAGTGTGATCGATTAGTTAAAATCTGAATAATGATATAATCGAAGTATTATGCAAAATAACTGAGTGTATCTACCTCAGTGTAACCCTTCTTGCTTGCCAAAACACTGGCGACGATCTAGTGACGGCGGTTGGGTGGATGACCCAATACCCCATCGCTGGCTCACGGCATCTCGCCCCCCTTGTGTCTTGGCGTTCAAGCACTGGGTGGCCTCTACCAGAACTTGCTCTTGTACGGGTGGTGACTTCTGTCCTCTTCAAGCACGCTGCTTCTTCAACGGCCATCTTCTTCTGGTGCTGCCTGCCTGCTTCTTCTCGCTCTTCTGAGCTTGTCCGTTAGAAAAATCATTCCGCCGTCCACTCACTGGTTGGCTTATGTTTTTATACAACACTTGATAGGTTAAATTATAGAACAATCACGATATTATTTGGCTTAATTAATGTACAAATATGATATATAACTCACCGGATTTATTATTAGAGCGTGTAATTCTGCAAGACAATGAAACTATTTTCAATGCGTAAGCATACGGAATGAGTTCACAATTCTTACACTGTCTTCAAAAGTTACTCTTTACGTCATTGGCGTGATGTTTTATTTCTTTCACTAATTTGTGTGTAACTTTGTTAGCGCGACACACACACGCGCGCGCGCGCGCACACACACACACACACACACACACACACACACACACACACACACACACACACACATACACACACGCACGTCAGTAAGCACCTGCCATACGTAGATACACTGGACTATATCCTCAACATTCCAGGTCTGGTACAATCACTACACCATCCCACTTCCAATACTACACAACATTACACACCACCAACATCACACACACCACATCACCACCTAGACCACACCACCACACTACGTCACCACCTACACCACATTCCACCACATTGTACCACCTATACCCCACCACACCGATACCACACCACCTATACCACATCGAATCACATCACCTATACCACACTGCACCACCTACATTACACAATCTATAGCATACCATATCCCACACACTATCTTCTCCACCCCACACAACTCACACCACACCAGCTATACCATACCACACAAAATCACACCACTTTCATACCACACTAAAGCACCTATGCCAAGCCAGATTACAACACAATCACCACACCGTAACACAGCACCTATACCACACACCAGACCGCGTTACTTATATCAAAACACGCCAAATCTCAGAACCTATTCCACACCACACCAAATCACACAACCTACACCACACACACACCAAATCACACAACCGACGCCACACCACACCCAACATAATGCCACCTGTAATGCATCATACGACATCAGGGCAGTAAGCACGCTACACCAGATCATACCAGCTATGCTTCATGAAACCACGTCATACAACTGACACCAGACCACACTAAATCACACCACCTGTATTACATCACCTGTACCACATAACAACACATAAGCTCGTATATCAACCCCACCAAATTACCCGACCTAATACCACCACCTCACACCACCTATACCATACCACACCACATCATACAACCAACACCACACCACCTATACCGCACCAAATCACACCACCTATGCCACACCACACCAGATGTGTCATACACCATATCACCCAATTAGTACTACACCAAATTACACCATCGTACCACATCGAAATTCTAACCCATCCCACACCACACTACACCACATTACAACACCTATACCATACCATGTCGGCCGCACAAAACCAGTCCACGCCACCGCATCTAGGAAAGCAACTAGGAAATGACTTTAGAAGCAATAGTTATGTTAGAGATTCCCTCCATGTTTTTACAGTGTTTTTATTTTCAGATTTCGTTATAATTTCATCAATGTCTACGGCGGATTGTCCACTGAATGTATGATAATGTCTACAGCGATAGCACACTGAATGTATGATAATGTCTACAGCGATAGCACACTGAATGTATGATAATGTCTCCAGCGATAGCACACTGAATGTATGATAATGTCTTCAGCGATAGTCCACTGAATGTATGATAATGTCTTCAGCGACAGTCCACTGAATGTATGATAATATCTACAGCGATAGTCCACTGAATGTATGATAATGTCTTCAGCGATAGTCCACTGAATGTATGATAATGTCTTCAGCGACGTCCACTGAATGTATGATAATGTCTTCAGCGACAGTCCACTGAATGTATGATAATATCTACAGCGATAGTCCACTGAATGTATGATAATGTCTTCAGCGACAGTCCACTGAATGTATGATAATGTCTTCAGCGACAGTCCACTGAATGTATGATAATGTCTTCAGCGACAGTCCACTGAATGTATGATAATGTCTTCAGCGACAGTCCACTGAATGTATGATAATGTCTACAGCGATAGTCCACTGAATGTATGATAATGTCTTCAGCGACAGTCCACTGAATGTATGATAATGTCTACAGCGATAGTCCACTGAATGTATGATAATGTCTTCAGCGACAGTCCACTGAATGTATGATAATGTCTACAGCGATAGCACACTGAATATATGATAATGTCTTCAGCGACAGTCCACTGAATGTATGATAATGTCTACAGCGATAGCACACTGAATGTATGATAATGTCTACAGCGATAGCACGCTGAATGTATGATAATGTCTACAGCGATAGTCACTGAATGTATGATAATGTCTACAGCGATAGTCCACTGAATGTATGATAATGTCTTCAGCGACAGTCCACTGAATGTATGATAATGTCTACAGCGATAGCACACTGAATGTATGATAATGTCTTCAGCGATAGCACACTGAATGTATGATAATGTCTACAGCGATAGCACACTGAATGTATGATAATGTCTACAGCGATAGTCCACTGAATGTATGATAATGTCTTCAGCGACAGTCCACTGAATGTATGATAATGTCTACAGCGATAGCACACTGAATGTATGATAATGTCTACAGCGATAGCACGCTGAATGTATGATAATGTCTACAGCGATAGTCCACTGAATGTATGGTAATGTCTACAGCGATAGCACACTGAATGTATGATAATGTCTACAGCGATAGTCCACTGAATGTATGATAATGTCTTCAGCGACAGTCCACTGAATGTATGATAATGTCTACAGCGATAGCACACTGAATGTATGATAATGTCTACAGCGATAGTCCACTGAATGTATGATAATGTCTTTAGCGACAGTCCACTGAATGTATGATAATGTCTACAGCGATAGTCCACTGAATGTATGATAATGTCTACAGCGATAGCACACTGAATGTGGGATAATGTGTATGGCGGATAACGCGCTGAATGTATGATGTCTACGGCAGATAGTCCACCGGATATATGATAGATAATGTCCACAGCGGATAGTCTATAGAATGTATGATGATGTGTGTGTCGGAGAGTACACTGAATGTATGATAATGACTATAGCGGATAGTGCACTGAATGTATGAAAAATGTCTACAGCGGATAGTGTTTTAAATGAATGATAACGTATACGGCGGAGAGTACACTGAATGTATGATAACGTCTGTGGGGGAGAGTACATTAAATATGTCATAATCTCAGCTGCAGTTAGTACACTGAATGCATGATAATGTCTACAGCAGAGAGTACATTGATGTATGATAATGTCTGCAGCAGATGGTCCACTGAATGTATGATAATGTATACAGTGCAAAGTACACTGGATGTGTGATAATGTCTAAGGCAGAGAGTCCGCTGAATCTATGATAATGTCAACGGCGGATAGTCCACTGAAAGTATGACAATGTCCACAGCGGATAGTCCACTGAATGTAAGATTATGTATACGGAAGATTGTCCACTAAATGCATGATAATGTCTATGGTGGATACTCCACTAATAGCATGATAACGTCTAAGGCGGATAGTCCACTGAATGTACGATCATGTCTACAGCAGATAGTCCACTGAATGTACGATAATGTCTATGGCGGAAATTCCCATTACATGTATGATAATGTCTATGGCGGATACTCGACTGAATGTATGATAATGTCTATGGCAGATAGTCCACTGAATGTATAATGAGTATGGTGGAGAGTCCAATAAATGTATGATAATGTCTACGGCAGATATTCCTCTGAATGTTTGATAATGTCTACGGAAGATATTCCTCTGAATGTATGATAATGTCTACGGCAGATATTCCTCTGAATGTTTGATAATGTCAACGGCAGAGTGTCCACTAAATGTATGATAATGTCTATGGAGGATCATCCACTGACTGTATATAATGTCTACGGCAGAAAGTCCAGTAAATGTACCGTAATACATATGGTGGATAGTCTACTGAATGTATGATAATGTCTACGGCGGATACTCCACTTAATGCATGATAATGTGTATGGCGGAGAGACCACTAAATACATGATAATGTCTATGGCAATAGTCTACTGTAATTATGATATTTACGGCAGATAGTCCACTAAACGTATGATAATGTCTATGGTGGATACTCCGCTAATGTATGTTAATGTATATGGCGGATAGTCCACTGAATATATGATGTCTATGGCAGATAGTCCACTCAATGTATGATAATGTCAAAGGTGGATGGTCCACTGAATGTATGATAATGTCTACGGCAGATAGTCCAGTAAATGTATGATAATGTGTACGGCGGAGAGTCCATTAAATGTATGATAATGTCAACAGCGATAGTCCACTGCTTGTATGACAATGTCTACGGCAGACAGTCCACTGAATGTATGATAATGTGTATGGCAGAGACTCCCCTAAGTGTATGATGATGTCTATGACGGATAGTCCACTGAAATGATAATGTCTACGGCTGATACTCGCTGAATTTTACGATAATGTGTATGGCGGAGAGTCCACTGTATGATAATATTTACGGCATATAGTCCACTAAATGTGTGATAATGCCTGTGGTGGAGAGTACGCTGATGTATCATAATCTCAGCTGCGGATAGTACACTGAATGCATGATAACGTCGACGGCTGAGAGTACATTCAATGTATGATAATGTCTACGGCAGATCCTCCACTAAATGTGTGATAATGTGTACGGCGGAAAGTCCAGCAAATGTATGATAATGTCTACGGCGGATAGTCCATGAAATGTATGATAATGTCTATGGCGGATGGTCCACTGAATTTATGATAATGTCCATGGCGGATAGTCCACTGAATGCATGATAATGTCTACGGCAGATAGTCCACTGAATGCATGATAATGTCTACGGCAGATAGTCCACTGAATGCATGATAATGTCTACGGCAGAGAGTACATTGAATAAATGATAATATCTACAGTGGATGGTCCCTTGAATGTGTGGTAATGTCTATGGTGGATAGTCTTCTGAGTGTATGATAATGTCTACGGCAAATAGTCCACTAAATGTTTGATAATGTGTATGGCGGATAGTCCACTGAATGCATGATAATGTGTATGGCAGATAGTCCACTGAGTGCATGATAATGTCTATGGCAGATAGTCCACTGAGTGCATAATAATGTCTATGGTGGAAAGTCCACTGACTGCATGATAAAGTGTATGGCAGACAGTCCACTGAATGTATGATAATGTCTGCGGCAGCTAGTCTACTAAATGTATGATGTCTATGTAAGATAGTCCACTGAAAGTATGATAATGCCTACACCGGATAGTCACCTAAATGTATGATAATGTCTACTGAATGTATTGCAAATGGTACGATCTTCCCATCCTTTGACAACCGAGAGTTGTAGTGGCTAACCCCTCAAATGCGGGATAGAATCGCAATGAGGGGCAACCTAGCTTGTAGGTTGGAATGCCAGTCAAGTGGCTGGTCACTCAGCAGACAATTTGCCCACGGCTGGTCTGGGAGACTGGTTTTGGAGAGACGGCCATTGGACTTCAGCCACATGGTTATTGGTGTCGCCTTTGCTGAGGAGCTCTTGAAAGCCTCCCTTTGACCATGGCTGGTCTGGATGGTTTGGTCTGGGAGACTGAGTATAGGCTGGGGGGACAACCCTGGGAGACCGTGGAGCCGTGGCTGGTGTTGTCTTTGCTGAGGTGGACTTGAGATTATGGAATATGTAAACATCTTCAGATGGGAAGCTGGATTTTTACCCTAGGTACAGAGTCTGAAGGATCTGTTCTCTCTGCACTTCTCTCCAGGCCACTTACATGGCGGTCGGCACCGTTGGTTGTCGGGCCCTGGGGAATAGAATGTTTGTTCAAGAGCAGCCCAGCGAGGCCAGATCTTAGGCACTTAAGACGCTTGTAGTCGTTTCTATTGTGACTCAGGCACGAAAAGACTTTCTTGAAAGATCCGGTTCAAAGGGGGTGGAAGGCCTATATACTCCCGGCGTTCAGGCTCTGAGATCATTTCTTCACTGAGCGGAGTGTGGCGAAGGCTGTGACGCTGGTTCAGGTGTTTGCGAATGTAAAGGTATGTTGATGGTTTTTTTGCCTTTGGTTTGGCTATGTTTTACCTAGAGTGAGGGCAGGTAGAGTACTATCTTCGTGAAACAACTTTAGTAAATGGAAGTAAAAGTTCTATGATCTTACATTTTTATTGTACAAACTCCAATTTCTTATCAACTGGAAATGTGATATACCAAATTTCCACAGTCAATTATTCCGGTAACTTTGTAACTAAGCAGGTGCTGGCGCTTAATAAGAATGAAATCAGAAAACAGTTATTCAGTATTGTCACAGATTTTATGGTGAGTAATCAACAAATCGATGCCAGAAAAACATAGATTACAGACGTTGCTGTCTTTTATTGTGATTAGTGGATAAAGTTTAACGCGCACCCTGCAGGTTCCTTGTGTTCGAACACTAGACAAACTGACATGTAAACGTCGCCCTTGTTGGCTGGCGAGACGGATAGGGTTAAGTCACAGTGATGAAGCCGCACAGCGGCCTGAGCAAATGATTAAGATACAGCCAGTGAAGCTAGTTTGATTATTCCTCTGTCTGTCTGGGTTGTTGCCTGTTACAAACCAGTGTCTTACCTCTTTGTTCGATTGTTTCATTATTTGAGCGACTGAAGGGTTACGTGGTTACTTGCCTGAGTAATTAGGCAGTTAATTACTTGAATGCTGCTCGGTTGCTTGTGCGTTTCTTGTGTCTATTTTGTACACGAGTAGCCACCGTCATTCAGTTTGTTTATTTAGTCGCTGTATCTGTTAGTCTGTGAGTGTTCACTTGTTCAGTATATTTACACCCGTGGGTCCATTGCAGGGCTGAAAAGCAACTGCCATTGTTGGGCCGGGGCGTAGGCCTAACAGGTGACACGTGGAGCCATAGCGTGTAGCACGCACTGTCCTGAGGTGTGTGTGTGTGCGTGTGTGTGTGCTGAGAAAGGAAGATAGCTTTTAGTGGGCATGTTAATGTGCAAGATGTGTCCTTTCTGAGTTTGATCATATGTGTGGACACTACGATAGATTTTTTTTCCATACAATTGTGTTATTGTTGTTGAAAATTGGATGTTAATTTATTTCATTTATTGTTCATTGCTGCTGCCGTTCGCAACGGGGAGTTCTATTTTGAGTGTGTGTGCTTAAATGTATGTTCACTTATAATACTCTTCTTCGCTATGAAATCATGATCCATGCTTTTGACCGTGTGTAATTCCTGGCGTTCCCAACGGGGAGTTTCAATGTTAATTTATAATAATGAAATTATTATGTTGTTGATCCTGCCGTTCGCAACGGGGATCCCCTTCCTTAATGTTATGATAATGAAATTATGTTGTTGATCCTGCCGTTCGCAACGGGGATCGCCTATGGTTAATGTTATGTTTGTGATACGATTATTTTATTGATTGCAAATATATGTTTACCTCCTACCGTTCGCAACGGGGAGGCCTTTTGGTTGATGTGTGTGTTGTAAATCCTGCACTTTAATTTTCGTATTGTCTGTGTGCTACAGGGACAATATTAAGATATTTTTTGTAAGCTTAGACCTATTATTTTTTTATGTATTTCACCATTCCGTTATGAATGTTTGATGCTTGTCTCAGCTTAATTTGAATGATTATGTTTTCCTATATATGTTTTTTATATAAATACCTCATGTTTATGATTATTATTGTTTATGTCTTCATAGGTCGGTGTTTGGTTATGGTTGGTTCGATCCCAACCATGATTTGAAATGAAAAGAGAGAGGAAACCAACGAGCTGGTGTTGGTGTGGAAGTTGATGTGTCAACTCGCTCTCTCCCCCATCTCCTGGTCCCTTCCACCCTCCTTATCTTCTCCATCCACCCACTACCCTTACAGTATGATAATGTCTACAGTAGAGAGTACGCTAAATGTATGATAACGTCTATGGCGGATAGTTTTGAATGTGTTTTTCATTTTTCTAACAAGCAATTCCATTGATAAAGAAAAAGGATGGAGGGGGGTGGGGGGGGGGGGTTGTCTGTGTACGAGTTTGTGTTGGGACTACTGATTATCGTGATAGTGGTAGTGGCGGATATAATTATGTGTATAGGAGGTGATCTAATTCTGAATCTAATTGTAATCCAAATATAAAGATATTTGTATTCATTTGCAACACTGACTTTCATTTCCAAACATTTATGTTTCATTTTGAGAGAGATAGTCTCCTACACAAAACACAGCACTATTAGATTTATTCATTGTTACTGTCAGTTCCAGCTTGATTGACACAGCATATATAACTGTATAAATGGTTTGGAAACCTACTCTTGATGTAGATAATAAATACATGATCTGCAAAACCAAGAAGAATGACTCCGTCAAAATGAAAAAAATACATTATGATGTAATTTTTTTTTCAATGATTCTTAAGCGAGCTTTTTTTTGTGGCATCAGTTCTCGGATCAATGGAGCACCTAAGGTGGTGATTTTTTTTTCTGTAGTTTTTTTCCTTTTTTCCCCCTAAGGCCAAAATCCACCTCTTCATTTTTTTGGTGTTTCACACTGTCATCTTCATATGCCAAAAAGAAAAGCGAAAAAAACACACAATTCCACTACTATTTTTTTTTTCTTTTTTTTTTTTTTCTTTCTTTTTTTTCCTCCTTCTTTTCTTTCCCAACCATTTTCTGACACACCATGCGTAGTCTGTATTTTCTCTTACGAATGGACATATTTTTTGCCGATTTTAGTGTTTTGGCAATTGGTACAAAGTGTCTGGGTTTTTGTTAATGTACTAATGCACACTCACTTTGATAATGTGTTACACTATACAAAGGAAACATGGATGAAACAAAGGACTTAATTATTTACAGTTTTTCATTTTGTTTTACACTTACACCCCCGCACACACACACACACTCTCTCTTTCCCTTCCCCCCCCCCCCCCCCCCCCCCCCCCCCCCCCTCAAATATGATAAGAATGATAGTTACCTGTTAAAGACATGAAACCATAGCAAAATTTATGGTAAACAACCAATTCCGTATATACACACGCCTGAAAGGATATCGTTGGTCCCGAATGCTCGTCTCCCTCTCCTTCCTCCTGCCCTGGCGCATGAGCGCTCTTTACGTCACACCACCACCACCATCAACCCACCCCAACACCCATCCACCCGCAACCCCCAACCCCAACCCCCACATCCAACTACCCTCACCCTCACCCTCACCCCCCAAGAAAGTACAGAGGAGTGGACAACGAAAAGGCATATTTACCTTGGGGTCACTTTCTTTATGAAAGAAACGTCACCAAGACTGTGTTGTATGTGTGCGTGCGTGTATGTGTTGTTCCTGTAAGTGTGGAGGTGTTATAGTGCATGTGCGCGCACGCGAAATGCACACACACACATGCATGTATTTATAACTATGTGTGTGTGTGTGTGTGTGTGTGTGTGTGTGTGTGTGTGTGTGTGTGTGTGTGTGTGTGTGTCTGTGTCTGTGTCTGTGTGTGTCTGTGTGTATGCGTGTGTAAGACTGAATGCATATATGATATCTCTTTATATTTTCCTCACTTGCAATTGATTTTTGAATATGACTGAAATTGGCAGCCTAGATTCCGTTTTGTTTTTTTTTGTTGTTTTTTTTTTTGTTTATTTTTTTTATAAATGCTTATAAACATCTTTGCAACAATCACAATATGGTTTATTTTCAGTAGTGTATGTCTGTCAATATTTTCTTGTCTAAGAATTCCAAAAAGCACAGTTTCTTCAGAAAACACATTTTTTGTGTTGTGTACAGCTAATATGTATTGGCTGACAAATTTCCAAAACGAATTAACCTTATGACAGTGAAAAAAGAAATGTTCAATGTAATCAATTTTATCATTGCAATATGAACAATTTCGATTATCCCTGACTTTCATTTTGCATAGCATTATATTAGTCGGGTATATATTTTGTAAAATTTTCCATTGTAAAACTCTCTCAGTCTGGTTTCTTTTGTGCACAAGCGGGGTATCTTCCATATTTTCATTTAACTCCAGTCCATATTTATTAGACCAAAAACGGGCTGCACATGGTTCTGTGTAACTGAGGGAACACAAAGTTGCACGGGAAAATTCTTGCAAGATATATGCTTTTTTGTTACAAAAAGAGGTGGATCTGAAAAATCTATATCATATCTATCTTGTTCACTAACCCTAGTAATAAAAATATGTGTGGCCGCTGACACTACATTATACTCTAAGATCCTTGCAGGGGAGGCTCCTATCTTGTTAACCACGTCCTGGTATGAAAGCATTCCATTCGGACCATACATGTCACTAACATTTAGTATTTTGCCCTTATTATCCAGTCAGGGAAGAAAAGGACATTTCCTCGATATTTTATGTATTGGTTATTCCACAGTAAAGAGGGAAAGGGTGAGACATCTTCATGTTTATTAAGATCTAACCATGTTTTCAGAGTAATTTTCTAAAAAAATGTGAATGTATCTTGTCTAAACCTTTGAAAAGGGCGCTTTTAGTATTTGCATAAAAACACGTGACATTCTCACCAAAGGGTAGAAATATTTTCTCGGAATTAAAGTCCATCGTTTATTGTTTGTGGCCTTACAAATTCTTACAGCCCATAACAGGAGAAAAGCAGATTGCGTCTGTCTTAGATCTATCATTTTTAATCCCCCTTTTTCATATTCACTGCACGTTACGCTTCTTTTAACTTTTTCAAATGCCTTTCGATTACAATGTTCTTTTACGCCAAAGAAATCTAAAAAGCATGCGATTATATCTGATCTTGTCAGGAATAACAATGTTTGCAGAACATAGATCATTTGTGAAATGAGAAATATTTTAATAATATGTATTTTACCCATTTCACTAAGATCTCTTTTTTTTCCCAGGAGTGAATAATTCTCTGAATAACTTCTATTCTTTGCAACCAATTGTCCTCTACTAAAGATACCGGTTTATCATTCTCATGATAAATACCGAGAATCTTTAGTTTTATTTTTCCACGTAAAGCCATAAAAGCTGTCTGTACTGTGTGTGTTTTTTTAATACCTATCCACATAGCCGCTGCTGTATTTTTATTTATGACCTAACCAGAAAAAACAAGGAAAAATCATTGAGTATATGTAATGCATGTATCATGTCATGCTGATCTGTCAAAAGTAAGGTAACATCATCTGCATAAGCACAGTTTTGATTACATTAACAAACGTATTTCTTGAACCATCTAAATCAAATCCTTTAATGTTTCTACAGTTTTTTTTTTATCTTTATTACTAGCAGTTCTATAGCCAACACAAATACTAAAGGAGAAAAAGGACATCCTTGTCAGATTCCTGTTTCAACCGCAAAATATTCTGATGTCCAGCCACTATACAAAACACAACTACAAGTATCAGCGATTAATACTTGAAACCATCTAATGAATTCTTCCCCAAACCCATACTTTTTGAGAGCTGTTAACAAAGTCTTTAGATATACTATCAAAAGCTTGTGTATAATCAACACTTAAAAGCAAACGAGGAATATTTTCTACATTTAGATGATCAATAACATCATCAATTAGTCTCGTGTGCTCGACGTCCCTTGATATACCAAAACTGATCTTAACTTACTAAATCTCTAATTACTTCACATAAACGATTTGCCAAATATTTAGACAAAAGCTTATAATCGCTATTCGTTAACGAAATTGGTCTCCGGCATTTTTTTTAAACATTTCTAGGTAGATCATTGCCTTTGTGAATTAATGTGATGACTGCTTTTCTCTCTGAGGAGAAAGTGTCCCTTTTTCAAATGCAGAATTAAGTGATGATGTTAACAAACTTTTTATATGACACCAAAATACTTTTTCAAAATTCTGTTGTAAGGCCATCACTTCCTGGCGATGAACCATTTTTAAGGGCTTTAAGAGCTGTTAGCAGTTCATTTTATGTCAAGTCGCCTTCACACTATCCTTCTGAGAGTCAGAAAGCTGTGGCACTGAAGTATCAGATATAAAGTTATCTACCATTTGTTCCATGTTTTCCTGCTCTTACCTTTTTCTTGTACAACTTCGAATAATAGTCTCGCTGCATTTTCATTATTTCTGACTGTTGTTACTGATCTATCATTTTCATCGCAAAGTTCGTCTATTATCTTTGAATTTGCTCTTGATTTTTCCAAGTTCATAAATATTTTGTGTTGTTTTTCCCCCCCCCTTCATCAATCCATTTCATTCTAGATCTTACCTGTGCTGCACGTGCTTTTATAAGATTCCAATAATTCTCATTCTTGCATTAAGTGCTGTCACTGATTTTGATAATGAATATCATTAGTTTTTTTGGGTTTTTTTTTTTTTTTTTGCAATATTAATATCTAAGTCATTTAACTTACCTTGTATTTCCACTAACTTATTTCTTTTGTCGATGCTCTTACCTTTAGCATAAATTATTGTAAACTCTTAATCTTCAGTTTTAGGACTTCCCATTCCATTTGAAAATCAATGTTTTCGTCCATATGTGATATATGATCATCTATCAAACTAGTAATCTGTGTAACATAGCTTAAGTCATTCAACAATGAGTTATTGAATTCCACAGCCCAGATCCCATCTCAAAACTTGAGAATTTCAATTTGATGGAGCAACTTCTGTGATCTGTGAAAGGATAGAATGAATATTGCAGTCTATTGTTTTGTCAAACAAATCATCATTTGATATGAAATAATCCAACAACGTGCAATAAAAGGAGAAGTTCTATGCCATGTAAATTCTTTTTCATCCTGATGAAACAGTCTCTAGGTATCATACAGTCATGGCTTATTATTGAATCATTGAATTTCTTTACTGTGCCCTCTGCATGTTTTTCTCCAGAGATGATATCTGAATCGTTATCGAACACGCAGTTGAAATCTCCTGTGACGGACCGTTTCCAGTCCGGTCATACATTTTTGTTCAACCGTGCTAACCGGAAGGTAGTCGTTCGGAAGCCAGTTGAAAAGTTTACCTGACTGCTGCTCACCCGCGCTCTTTTTAAGCCGGGTGAGCTGAAACGGTTAGGCAGTCTCTGCAGTAATTCCGGCAACGCAGCTGCCCAGAAGCTGAAGAGGGACTCTCCATCTTTATTTGGTGGCAGTCAGGTATTTATCATTCAATATCTATTTATTAGCAAACCAAAACCGTATTTCCGTTTGGGAGCGACTGAAACTTCCTCAGCGCACTGTGAAGGTTTTGTTTAGAAAAAAAAAATTGTTGTGTTCTGTTATCGTATGACTTGATAGGGTAGCAAAACGAAATTATTTCGGAAAACTTGAATAGCAGAAGTGAGTTTAAAGGAAGTGGTCTTGACGAAAAAAAAAAAAAGATTTTGTTTATTCTGTGACTTAACTAGTTACGAACTTCATGATGAAAAAAGATGTTGAGTTTTCCAATGTGATTTAGCTAGGCTTCGCGAGAAGAGGGAGAGTTTTAATGCTATGGATAATAAGCTCCCAAAGTGAGTGACATAGACTATCATATATGCTGGTTTTGATTTTTGATGTGGATGAGTATTTAACTCGCTCTTGATATGAATATTGAATAGTTGTGTGTTGGTAAACAAGAGTGTGTGGAAAATTTTCCCTTACATATATTGAAGTAGATGAATATTTTGGAAAAAAGATACCTTCTAAAATCTGGTGATTATATGAAATGAAATGAAACATTTTTCGTGTTACAAGAAAAAAGAAATGATCATATTGTCGTGACATTTATAGTTTGATGAAAAGTAATTATTAATTGTGTGTAATGAATTGTATTCATGGTTTATTGAAGAGGGTCTAGGTGGGAATCTTTTCCCCAATTTGGAAAACTAAACTGTGAAAGGTTTATATTGAAATCCTTTCATGTGTAGTGCTGTGATTCCGGAAAAGGGAATGTTGTAGTGTTATGATTCCGGGAAAGGGAATGTTGTAGTGTTGAAGAAAGAATATGTTGATGTTTGTCCCAAGTTCTAGTGCAATGTGATGTGGCTAATGAATATGAATGCAGTCGTGATTGTAATGAATAGTAGCCATGATAATCAAGGTAGTTAATCAGTTTTCCCCAGGTAGAAGTGTACCCTGGTCTGAAGGGGACTGGATGCCACTTTCTGAGGGTCGGGGCTGTAACTGTATTCTACCCCCTTGTTCTCCGCCTTGTGTTGGTGTGGAGAGGTCGGCCTGAGTGCCTGACAGCTACCCTACCTGCCACTGCGCCTGGGGACCGACTACCTGCTGAGCCATTTAGGCCGGAGACGCCACTGCTGCCAAGCCAGAGCGCCGCTCCCAAGATTTGATCCAGTGACCTGTTGGCTAGGCTGTTCGCTGCGTTCTGTGTTTTGTGTGTGAGGCACAGCTCTTGTTTGAGACTGTACCGCCTTGTCGTCGGCAGAGACGCCATGAATGTGGTAGTGATTTTTGAGCCACAGCTCTGTGAAGTTCTATTAGTCCTGTGTCAGACTTGACTCTGTTGACGTCGTCTTCATCGTCTTCAGCGTCCTTCCTCGTCTTCGCCGTCTTCCTCGTCTTCGTCGTCTTTAGCATCCTCCTCATTATATCATATTTAGATATATATATCTTCTGTGTGTACGCCTTATGGTTGGCGTGCCGACCTATAAATGAACTTGTATTTATTATATATGTTTGTCTGATGGCTCGGGCAGCATAAAAAAAAAAACGTGTTGTTCTGTTGCCTGGCTGTCAATGTTCAGGTGAGTGTGGTGTGTGTATGTGAATTGGAAAAGTCGTGCATGCATCCATAATTTCTGTGTGAAGGTCAGACAGTCAGACACCCGCAGACTGAACATTAGAGATAATATCTCCCAGTTCATCAAAGAAAGTATTCTTCCCATTGTCATTATTTGGAGCATATACATTCACAATGACCACTTTTTATGCTGAATTTCTATTTCAATGGCCAAAATTCGTCTTGAATTGTATACTTTCTTGTAATTATCAACCACAATAATGCCGAAATAAAACAACTTGACCACAACTATGTGATGTATAACTATTATGTAATAATTCACCTTTGCCCCATTCTTTTTTTTTCCATTGCCCATAAACGTCATCAGTGAGGTGTGTTTCTTGCAAGCAAATTACATCGTACTTTTTCTCTTTCAAGTGTTTAAATATTGATTTTCTTTTCTCCAGCACGAGCGCAACCCCCGTGAATTTAATGAAAAAAAAAAACGGTCAACCCAGAGTCACAAGCCATAAGGAAAGTCCGTAATCCAAGCCGTTATCAAATCCAAACGCAAACCCGTGAACAAAGTCCGTGTAACGCGCGTAAATAGTCGTCTCCGTCAGATCAAACCGGCACGCTCGGTGAAGATTCACCCACCATCTCCCCTACCTTTACTCTGCCCACTCGACACGGAGCGGTCAGTGTGTGCCCCGAACAGGTGAGCATTTTAGCCTTTGGCCCGTCATGCCGCTGGCTAGGTGAATCCTCGTCACCTGACCTCTGTCGCTTGCCACCGGTTTCTGCTTGAACGCTGGTCCTTCCTAGTGCACTGTATTGCTGGATATTTTTCTGCGGCGAAGGTGTGGACGAATCTTTGCCCTTGTCAATTTTATCAGTTTTGAGTGTTGGGAACCACATCTGAAGCGAGTTTTTTTTTTTTTTTTTTTTTCAGAAACAATGGACTAAAAACAGGGCGACATATGTCCTCTTGATTTGCTCCTCTTGGACAATCACTTAAATCTGAAAACTTTGTTCCGCTTGTTATTCTAGCTGTTTTTTTTTTTTTTCTTTTTTTTTTCTTTAAGCGTACAGCACTTCTGATACGTCTGTACACCTTTATCTTAATTCCATTCTTTGGCAATACTGGCCTTTACAAATTTCTTGAGAGTTATTCGACAGCTTTCTCGAAATCTATAAATACAACATTCAGCTGTCAGTTATTTGCAAACTGC